>JXCR01146599.1:10374-25910 GCA_002079205.1 Phalaenopsis hybrid cultivar | reverse complement strand
GAGAGCTAGTATCTTCCCTGCCTAGCCGGTCTTCAGAACTATTCAAACTTTAAATTAGCCAATGTTCTTTATAACATCTCTAGTAAGGGTAAAGAATATTATTACTCTTATTTGGCAAAATTTGCATACTTCCACAACAGAATTCCTATACTTATTACTGATTCATGATAAGAAGAAGAAGTTTTCATATTAAGTACTTTTCACTACTTTATAGCATCTCTAGTAAGGGTAAAGAATATTATTGCTTCTATTTGGCACAACAAAATTTGTTAGCCAATGTTCTTTATAGCATCTCTAGTAAGGGTAAATAATATTATTGCTCCTATTTGGAAAAACACAATTTGCATACTTTCAACAACAGAATTCCTATACTTATTACTGATTCATGATAAGAAGAAAGATATTTTCATATTAAGTACTTTTCTTCTAGAAAATTTTAGTTGTTACTGTTTCGTTAAAATATCAAAAATACTTATTTTAAATTCTTGCAAAAATCATTTTTAGTTTAAGTAATTATCTTTTTAAAAATAGAAAAACATTCTAAAAAGTGCATATTTCATAATCTTCCTTGTGGGTTCGATATTCAGGTCTTAATCAAAAAGTCTTATATTACTTGGTAACGATACGTATACTTGTGTAGTATCTCAATATAAATATATATAAATTAAAAAGTTAAATTCTTATTTTTCTTTAGGATCAAGTTTTTGGTTTTGTTGCAAAATAAGGAAATATAAGTGAAAAATACTATCAGAACTATTGTTATACTATGCATAAGCATTAAGCCCGGGATCAGTAATCTTCCAAAGTCCTCTCTCAATAATCAAGTATGAAATAATCTCGTCTAACTCTGCTTCAGTAGGACTACAATTTGCATAAAAACATAAAGTATCCAGTGGTAAATGGTAAAACAAGTTGATTACTCTGGCAAAAACGGTACCAACTTTCCTCGAACCATAACTAGATTATCTTCAGCTTCAGGGAGATTTGCATAGAACTCCCTTACAACAGAAATCATTGCGACTGCAGAGAAACAACAGAACTATTCCTACAATCGACGAACAATTAAATCTTCTACGTCTCCACCCGAATTTCTAAAACATCGCTCATGAATCAATTTTCGTGACTGTAGAGGGTCACTGTATCGATCTTGAGCCTTCGAACTAAAAAATTTGCTCAAAATCAAATGGGCTTTTTTCTTTACTCCTCTTCATTCTTGGTGCCATTTTACAAAATTTATAAATTCCAAAAATAACTTCAAAAATCAAGTCTAAATCACTAAACTAAACTTCCTAAAGCACAAACTAAACTTTCGAAGCAATTTCCATAGATTTTTCTTCGTTTTTCACCATCAATGATGAATTTTCAAATTTTCCCAAATGTGCTCAAATACATGGTGAAAATCCAAAATTTTTGCATAGAAGTAAAGCTCTTACCTCAAGGAATCCGAATCTAGCAAATTTCTCTTGATTCCACAAAAAAATATCCACTTAATGGTGTACCCTAGCCCTTAAAAATCATGATTTTGAGAGGTAGAAGATGACAGAGGAATTAAAATTGGTGTTTTCAGACCAAAATTTTACTTTTAACCGTTCGCAAACCGATTTTTGTGAACCGGCGCTTAAGCAGGGGTAAGTGGTGCTTAGGCACCTACCTCTCGGGTTAGCTCGCACTTAAGCATGTTATGTGGCACTTAAGTGCTAGTGCGTTATTTTTGAAATCATCAAATTTAAGTAAAATGTACTATTTGCCTAAGTAAACTACCCTTAAATGGTCTCATAGCACTTAATTGACTATTTTCAACTTTCTATAACTTCCCTCTCTCTCAAAATTCTTTCTTAATAACTTTTTCAATTTAAGGCTAAAACAACATAAAATTTTCATAAAATTAAACTTATATTAATTCACAAACAAGTACAAATACTATTGACACTTAATTCTCACTCCAAATAGCCTCAGATGAGAAAATTTTCCTAAATACAAAACACTTAACACACATTCACAATTAAATACATAAGTAACATAAACACTAACACATGTCTTAAAAACTAAAAACAATTAAAAACAACAACTTTAACCACACAAAAATAAACATAGAAGTTAATTACATTCTTCATTAGAAGGAACAAATTTAGGTCTTTCATTAGTCTCTACTGGGGCAACTGGAATATAAAGTTGATAAAACGGGCGGTGGTGACATGCTCTGATGCAATCTTCTTCAATCCAATTTTGCTTAAGAAACACCTCCTTATTTGCTTCCTCTATATAGTGTGGCTAAATTGCATTTTCAATTGTTGTCCAATATGCTCAAGATGTGCATGAATCTCCAATACCTTAGTCTCTACTACAGACATGGTATTTTAATTTTGTTGATTTTCTCTGATATCCCTTCAATACTGACGGCTAAGAAACCGTTATACATCTTTTGTGCAGCTTTGACTAATGAATTTCTTCCTCATGGTCTCCTCCTTCTTCTTCAAATCCTCCCATGAAGACATCATCTTAAAATCTATCTCTCTCTTAGACTTTAGGGCTAGAAATGATCTTCCCATGAAGACATCATCTTAAAATCTCTCTCTTTTAGACTTTAGGGCTAGAAATGATCTGGTGAGAAATTCCTTCATTAAACCCTTCTATTTATAGGTCTATATTCTTCCAATAACTCCTAGACATGTTTAGAAACATCCAAGACACATTTTTGCAAACTTTTTCGTTCTAGAATATTAGTTTTGCACATGTTTTTAAACTGTCCCGCTTAAGCGTCGGATTTGACGCTTAAGCGCCAGTGCACATTTTTGCACAAGTCAACTTAACGTCCAAATTCTCATTTTAACATGTCTAGCTTACTAAATAAAGTCTTAAAATCAATACTAACAAATAATTGTCTCAAAAATACTACCCCAATTTTCTTAATCACACATAAAACATCAATAAAAACAGAAACACACTGATACTTATGGGTTGCCTCCCACAAAGCGCTTGGTTTTACATCGTCAGCCCGATGTAACCAGTGCTCAGTCTGGTTGACCCAACATCATTCCATCATTAAACTTGTGTTGATCCTCTATAAAATAAGGTTAAAGATTTTCTCAGATTTAGGATCTTTAATATTCACAGCTCCATAAGGATAAACTTTCATTACAATAAATGTGCCCATCCACCTGGACTTAAGTTTCCCTAAAAATAATCTTAACCTTGAATTATATAGTAAAACTTGTTTCCCTGGCTAAAAATTTTTAGTACGTTTCCTTTGATCATGCCACATCTTCATCTTTTCTTTATAAATTTCGGCACTTTCATATGTCTCATTCCTTATCTCTTCAAGCACATTTAATTGTAATAATATTTTCTCACCAGCATCTTTCAAATTATAATTGAACTCTTTAATTGTCCAATATGCTTTATACTCAAGTTCAACTGGTAAGTGACAAGCTTTCCTAAATATTAGTTTATATGGGGAAATTCTTATAGGAGTTCTATATGCAGTCTTATAAGCCCACAAAGCATAGTAAAGTTTGACTTACCAATCCATTTTTGTTAAATTCATAGATTTTTTCATAATTCTTTTAATTTCCTGATTGGATAATTCAGCCAAACCACTTGTCTTTGGATGATAAGCAGTAGTAATCCTATGATTTATATGATATTTTGTTCATAACTTCTCTTTATGGCATTTCTGAAATGACTTCCCCCATCAGTAATGATAACTCTTAGCATCCCAAATCTATAAAATATATTCATTTTAAAAAATTTTGCAACACTTTGAGCATCACATCAAGGTAAAGCAATAACTTCTATCCATTTGGATACAGAGTCCATTGCTAACAGAATATATAAATTTTTGAAAGATGGTATAAATGATCCCATGAAATCTAATCCCCAAACATCAAATATTTCAACTTCTAGCATATAATTGAGGGGCATCTCATTTCTTCTAGAAATATTTCCTACTATTTGACATCTATCACAAGTTTTTTTATAAGCATTAACATCTCTAAAAATTCTAGGCCAATAAAATCCAGATTGTAAAATTTTGTATGTTATTTTATCAACACTAAAATGTCCCCCAAAATCAGAATTATGACATTTTTGGATGATCTCATAATTTTCTTCTAATGGTACACATCTTTGAATGATCATATCCTTTCCTTATTTATATAAAAATGGGTCATCCCAAAAATAAGTCTTTGCTTCAGAAAAAAATTTCCTCTTCTCTTGGTATGTCATTCCATAGGGTATAATATCATTAACAATAAAGTTCACAATGTCGACATACCACAGAACATGCCACTCATTAATAATGAACAATTTTTCATCTCAAAAAAGTTCATTAATTTTATTTTCAAAATAGAGTGGTTTTTCTAATTCAAGCCTCAACAAATGATCAGTAATTTGATTTTCAATCCCCTTTTGATCTACTATTGCAAAATCAAACTCTTGTAAAGAAGAATCCATCTTATAAGTTTAGGTTTAACATCCTTCTTTTTCATTAAATACTTAATAGCAGAATGATATGTATACATTATACAATGAGTTCCAATTAAATATGATCTAAAGTTATCAAAAGCATATACTATTGCTAATAACTCTTTTTTAGTTGTTGTATAATTAATTTGAGTTTCATTAAGAGTTTTACTAGCATAGTAAATAACTTTAAAAATTTTATCATATATTTGTCCTAAAACAGCTTCTATAACATAATCACTAGCACAACACATCGATTCAAAATGTTTTTCCCAGTTTGGTGAAACTATAATTGGTGCAGTGATTAATTTTTCTCTTAATAAGTTAAAAGCTTTTATGTATTCCTCATCAAAATTAAAAATTGCATCGTTCTACAGTAAATGGCATAAAGGCTTAGCAATCTTTGAAAAATCTTTAATATATCATCTGTAGAATACAACATGTCCTAAAAAACTCCTAATTTTCCTTACATTTGTTGGATAAAATAAATTAGCGACCACTTGAATTTTAGCAGGATCTACTTCCATGTCTTTTTTTGATATTTGATGACCTAATATAATTCCTCCTACTACCATAAATTCATTTTTCCCAATTAAGGACTAAATTTGTTTCTTCGCAGCACTTAAGAACTTTAGATAAATGTTCTAAACATGAGTTAAATGAACTTACAAACACTGAAAAGTCATCCATAAAGACCTCAATCGCTTTTTTAATTAAATCACAAAAAATTGTCATCATACATCTTTGAAATGTAGCAGGGACATTACATAAATTAAAGGGCTTTCTTCTAAAAGCAAAAATACCATAAGGACTGGTAAAACTTGTTTTCTCTTGATCATCAAGAGACATTTAAATTTGGTGTTATATCCATCCAAAAAACAAAAGTATTCTTTCCAGCATTTGATCTATAAAGGGTAATGGAAAATGATCTTTTCTGGTGGCAAGATTTATTTTTCTATAATCAATGCATATTTGCCACCCTGTAACTTGTCTAGTAGGTATTAACTCATTGTATTCATTTACAGTTAAAGTTACTCCTCCTTTCTTAGGAATGCAATGAATTGGACTAACCCACACACTATCTGAAATATGGTAGATAATTTCAGCGTTTAACCACTTTAAAATTTCTTTCTTAACAACTTCTTTTATAACAGGATTCAATCTCCTTTGCGGATCAGCCATGGGTTTGTAGTTCTCTTCCATATGAATTCTATGCATACAAAGTGGAGGACTGATTCCTTTAATATTAGCAATTATCCATCTAAAGGCTTTCTTATAATTTCTCAAAATTTTCATCAACCTTTCTTCTTCTTCCATTATTAATTTTGAGGAAATTATAACAGGTAAAGTAGATGAATCTCCTAAAAAGGCATATTTTAAATGATCAGGAATTAACTTCAACTCTAGTTCTGGGGGTTTTTTAATAGATGGACAAAATGATTTATCTTTGTCTATTGTGTCTAAAACTTCAAAACTTTCTCGAACATAGTTTGAATCTTCCTTAAAAAGATCTTCACATTGATCTAATTCCTCTTATTCCTCGTGTTCCAAATCTTTTTCTTCAATTTTTTCTTGATAAGTAGACTTAAAATGACATTCACTTAGACATCTTATAACATTCATTCTAAAACATTCATCATCTTACCTTTTGCAGGGTATTTCATTGATCTTGAAATGTTAAAAGTAATAGTTTGATCATTGACGCACATTGCTAATTCCCCTTTTTGCACATCTATCATTGCTCTTTCTATGGCTAGAAAAGGTCTCCCTAAAATGATAGGTATCTCTTTATCTTCCCACATATATAGCACAACGAAAACAACAGGAAAGATAAATTATCCACTTTCACTAGGACGTCTTCTATAACTCATTTAGGGTATGTTATCGAACGATCTGCTAACTGCAGAGTTACAGTAGAAGTGGTTATTTCTCCTATTCCCAATCTTTTAAATATTGATAATGGCATAAGGTTCATGCTTGCACCTAAATCACATAAAGCTTTCCCATAAAATTTGTCTTCTATTCGACATGGAATTGTAAAACTACCCTGATCTTTAAGCTTTTCAAGAAGCTTTTTCTGAATTATCGCACTGCACTCCTCACTAAGTGCAACAGTCTCATTATCTTCAAACTTCCTTTCTCTGTTAAGTAATATCCTTCAAAAACTTTATATAGCTCGACATTTGTTATAAGGCTTCAACTAATAGGAATATTAATTATAAGCTTCTTAAATATTTCCAGAAATTTTGAAAATTGCTTATCCAACTTTTGTTGACATGTAAGCTTCTTAAATATTTCAAGAATATTTGGAAATTACTTATCCAACTTCTGCTGACGAAGTCTCTGAGGAAATGGAGGTGGTGGTTTTTCCAAATCAATTTTCAGTAGAGAAATATATCTCTTAGAATCTTTTGGAGCATCCTCTTTTGATTCTTCAATTTCTTCTCTCTCTTCTTCAATTTCTTTTTGAACCCCAACCTTCCAACTCTCTTCCGCTTTTAAGTTGAACGGCTTTTACTTATTCGTTATTCTGGTCTTTTGGATTTAATTTAATATTACTAGGAAGTGTTCCTTGGGATCTATTACTTAATGAATTTGCTATTTTCCCAAGTTGATTCTCGATCTTTCTAATTGTAGCTCCTTGACTTTGTAATTGATTTTCCATTTGTAACACCACTTCTTCTATAGAAAACTTTTTCTCCTTAAATTGTGTATTACTATTGAAACCTGGAGGATAAGTAGATCTATAATTATTATTCCCTTGGTTGTTCCAGTTTCCCAATAAGTTTCCTTGGTTGTTCCCCCATTATTGATTATTACCACCTGAATTATTATTCCAGTTAAAGTAGGGATGGTTCTTCCAATCTGGGCTATAATAATTAGAATATGGGTTATTTGCTTATTATTTATGACATTCAAAGTTTCTAATGATGCTTGAGAATCTACCATTTGGCCAAATGAATTCTCTTCAATCATTGAAATTGGTTGAGAAAAATTCATTCCAAATTGGTTTAACTTTCTTGAAATTGTAGCAAGTTGATTTGTCAACATGGTAAATGCATCAGCTTTATGAATATTGGCTACTTTCTTAGGATTTACTCTCTCAGAAGCCCATTGAAAATTATTAGTAGTCATTTCTTCAATTATAGCGTAGGTGTCATGAAATGGTTATGACATCAATGAACCACCAGCAGTGGTATCGATAATTGATCTAAGAGATTCAACTAATCCATTATAAAAATTTTGAATTATTAACCAATCTGGTATAGCATGATGTGGACACTTTCTTAAGAGTTTTCTAAGTCTTTCCCATGCTTCATGAATAGATTCCCATTCAAACTATCTAATATCATTTCTAAGCTTCGCAATTTTTTATGGTGGAAAATATTTAGCAAGAAATTTTTGTGCTAATTTACCCCAAGTTCTGATAGATCCAGGTGCTAACAAATTCAACCATATATTAGCTTTATCTCTCAGTGAAAAAGGAAATAACTTTAGTCTTATGACATCATCTGAAACACCATCGTATTTAAATGTAGCACACAATTCTAGAAAATTGGCAAGATGTAAATTTTGATCTTCAATTGGTGATCTCCCAAACCAATTATTTGATACCATTTAGATAATAGCAGGTTTTAGCTCAAATTTATTAGCTACTAAGGTAGGTTTTTGAATAGTACAATGAAGTCCATCTACAGTAAGGTTGGCATAATCTCTTAAAGGTCTAAACTCTTGATGAATTTCAGCATTTTGATTATTTTTTTCTGCTATTTCTGTAAATTTTTTGGATTTTTCAAAATTTATAATTTTTTTTTAATTTTACAATTTTTTATAGTAATTCTTTCTAATTCAGAATTGTAGGTCACTAGTCCTTCAAAACTTGAACTATGCATACACTATCATAAAATAAATTAAATTAAAATTCAAAACACACACACAAAATAAGACACATTACTTAAAGTTTAAATAAAACTTTCTAAAAATAGAAATTTTGCTTTCGATTCCCCGACAATGGCGCAAAAA
The DNA here is from genome assembly GCA_002079205.1 of Phalaenopsis hybrid cultivar. NCBI lineage: Eukaryota > Viridiplantae > Streptophyta > Magnoliopsida > Asparagales > Orchidaceae > Phalaenopsis > Phalaenopsis hybrid cultivar. Next base: position 17,426 of record JXCR01146599.1, on the reverse strand, counting down.
AATTGATCCCTCTTGGTACTGCTAATATGCAAAGTACAACAATAATTCAGATTATATTTCACTTATATTTCCTTACTTTACAACAAAACCAAAAACTTGATCCTAAAGAAAAATAAGAATTTAACTTTTAATTCATGTATATTGAGATACTATGCAAGTATATGTATCGTTATCAAGTAATATAGGACTTTTTGATTAAGACCTAAATATCGAACCCACAGGGAATTTATACAATATGCACTTTTAGAAAACTTTCTATTTTTAAAAAGATAATTACTTAAACTGAATATTTTTTGCAGTAATAAAAATTTTAATATTTTTGGTACTTTTGATATTTTGACAAAACAGTAACAACTTAAAAAGATAACTAGAGTTTTGTAAATGAAAAGCACTTAATAAGAAAAATATCTTTCTTCTTATCATGAATCAGTAATAAGTATAAGAATTTTGTTGTGGAAGTATGCAAATTGTGTTGTGTCAAATATGAGCAATAATATTCTTTACCCTTACTAGAGTTGCTATAATGAACATTGGCTAATTTAAAGTTTGAATAGTTCTGAAGACCAGCTAGGTAGGGAAGATACTAGCTCTCACTCTAAAGTTCCCTCGATTCCCTCCTTAAAGTTTGAATAGTTCTGAAGACCGGCTAGGCAGGGAAGATACTAGCTCTCACTCTAGAGCAAAGTTTGAATAGTTCTGAAGACCGGCTAGGCAGGGAAGATACTAGCTCTCACTCCAGAGTTATCTGAAAGACCGGCTAGGCAGGGAAGATACTAGCTCTCACTCTAGAGTTCCCTCGATTCCCTCCACCAGGGGGCTAACACGAACTAGAGATGCTATAAAGAATATTGGCTAATTTAAAGTTTGAATAGTTCTGAAGACCGACTAACAGGGAAGATACTAGCTCTCACTCTAGAGTTCCCTCGATTCCCTCCACCTGGGAGCTAACATCTCGTATCAAAACCTAAAGCAATAAACCAAGTTGGGGGCTTTAACCTGTCACTTTAAAATTCTCTATTTCTACACCCTTCAATGAATATTTCCCTATTTTATTGCACTCAATCATATGAACTACATTCTCATTTACACAATCTCATGTGATTCTTTCTAATTGTTGACTGAGACAATATCAGCTTGGTTCTTACATGTTTTCACAATAGATTTTAACATCTGGATTGGCCAAATCAAGAAGTAAATGAAGTTCATGGATTTAAATCATCACAACTTCTTCCAACATTAAAGATTAATACTCTCCTTAATTTCCATCCAAAACTTAATTACTTATCATTTTAAGAAGAAAGATAAAGAAAACTACTCATAATCTATGGAGAAAATGGAGTGCATGGATTTAAATCATCACAACTTTGTCCAACATTAAAGATCAATATTCTTTACAAGTCTCTTAATTACTTATCATTTTAAGAAGAAAGATAAAGAAAACTACTCAGAATTCATAGATTTAAATCATCACAACTTCTTCCATCATTGAAGATCAATACTTTCCACAACTTTCGGTTCATGGATTTAAATCATCAAAACTTCTTCCAACATTAAAGATCAATACTCTCCACAACTTCCATCCATATTTAAATTTTCACAACTTTTTCCAACATTAAAGATCAATACTCTCCACAACTTCCATCAAATAATTACTTATCATTTTAAGAAGAAAGATAAAGAAAACTACTCATAATCCATGGAGAAAATTTAATTACTTATCATTTTAAGAAGAAAGATAAAGAAAACTACTTAGAATCCATGGAGAAAACGAATTACTTATCATTTTAAGAAGAAAGATAAAGAAAACTACTCAGAATCCATGGAGAAAAAAAACCACACTTTAGTTTAAAAGTTTATCATTTTAAGAAGAAAGATAAAGAAAACTACTCAGAATCCATGGAGAAAATAAAACCACTCTTTAGTTTAAAAGTAGAAATCATTGTCAAACCAACAACAAGTCTGAAATAAAATTAAAACTAGTTTCAAAACAAAAAGATAAAAACTTATCTCAAGTTCTCAACCAAACTCTTGAATTTCCTTTGAATCTATTCTTTTTACAATCACTCAATATAAACTAACAAAAAGGATAAAATAAAAGTTAAAGCGATGCCTGAAAATCTCTCCGAACTAACTCCTAAAATGAGAACTTTTAAAACTTTCTAATACTTTCAAGACTCTTTTCAAAGTCCTCTCTTCTTTCTTTTATAGTTTTCCAAGCGGTGCCTTGGAAACTCTTCAAAATATGTCTAGATTTGTTGTATTTCCCTAAGAGATGCATCATTTTGTGATAATTTTTGTCCTTGATGGTTATAACCACCTATTAAGCCAATGAGTCCCTCAAAAAACTCTTCAAAATTTGCAAAATCCTACTTTACTCATCTAGTAACTGCCATTGGTGCTTAAGCACGGGACCTCTAGTGCTTAGGCGTGGCCTTCTCTTTTCAATTGGAGCTTAAGCACTGGATCTGGTGCTTAGGCGCAAAACTCATTTGCACATTTTTTGCCTTCTATCTCCAAATTTGATCCTTTTTCACTCCTTTAAGCATTTTTCACCTTTTTATTTGTATCTTCAAGAAAAACACAAAAATACCTTCCATTAAAGCACCATATCTCAAAAATAGGTATAAAAATGTGTCTAAAAACACTATATATATTTTAGGTGTATCAATACCCTTTTCACCGAAGGTAATAAACTTGCTCTATCATCTACTATTTGACACCTTATGTTTTTATGCAAATTATAGTCCGACTGAGGTGGAGCTAGACGAGATTATTTCTTACTTGACTGTTGGAAGAGGACTTTGGAAGATCACTAATGAAAGGAGAGTCAATTTTTCAACTTCAAAGTTATGTTCACCTTGAAAGGCCTAGCACTATTTTATTTATGCTCGTCTGCTACCAATAAATCATCTCAGTGAAGTGACCAGAGAGAGCGACGTTAAATTATTGTATCTAGGAAGGAAAGCTCATCAACATAAGAGCTTTGATTTTTCAAGCTATCATTAGTTCTGCCACAGCTGTTAATACTGCAGGTTTGGGATTTGCTTCCTTGATCTTTTCTGTGTGTGAGCAGGCTGGAGTTAAATATGATAGATGGGAATAAGTATTGTTACCTCTAAATCCCATCACTAAGGTGAATGTGAAGACTAATTTTGAGCATTCTATTTTTGGCTGGAGAGGAGGATTTTTTAGGACTTATGGAATGGAAACATCTGCTGCTTATACCTCTACTGCTTTTACATCTAGACTATCTACCTCATGTGCTTCTACATCTAGAGGTGAGTCTACTGAGACCCAAGATGCATTATTACAGAAGATGATGGATAATGTTAAGTTTACCGCTGATAAAGTTCAGAATTTAGAGTGTTCTACAGATCATACTGATAAATATAAAAGGAGAAAGAGTGATTATGAAGAGAAATTCCACTCGTCTTTGGAGAGCCTAATTAGAGGTGACCCAGGAGTGCAATTTCTTTCATATCCTCGATATTTTGATTATGAACCTACAGAAAAATGGTATAGTGGTGATTCAGAAGATGGGGAGTAGGATTGAGAGATTTTTATGTTTGTATTATCTTGAGGACTATGTGGTCTTGGTACTGCTACATTTGCATTTGTGTGTTGATTTAGATCATGTGTTGTGTTTGGGATTTTTTGGTTGTTGTTGTGATGTTTGTGTTAGTTAATATTTTTTCTTAAATTCTAGGGTAGTAATTGTTGTGAGTTTTTTGATTTAGTTAGTTTAGAACTTCACTTAATTCTATGTCTTTTGAAAAGATTAAAAATCTTGCTAACTTAGGTCTTAAATTTAAATTTCAGAAAATGCTACCCCATATATTTCTTTTATCATGTTTGTGTGTTTGTTTTTATGTTGAGATTGTGAAGTCAAAGTTAGTGTGTTAGTTTGCATTTATGTTTATACCCACTACTTAGAAGTCTATTGAATTTCTACATGTTGAATTAAAATGAAAATATTAGAAAATTTGATCAAAATTAATTTTACTTCATGTTAGCATGTTAGCATATATATATATATATATATATATATATATATGATGCTAAAATGTTTAATCTGTTAAAAATTTAAGTTTGGGGGAGATGAAAAATATTTTCAAAACTGGAATTTTATTTGGTCTCAAATGTGCTACAAGTGAATTTGATTTGAAAAGAAAAAAATGATTATGTATATAAAGTTATATTAGAGAAGTAAATTTTGATTTTAGAAATGAGTAAAAAAATTTCGTCGAAAATTTTTAGTAATGAAGAAAAACTTTAAGTTAAAAGTTTTTAATGCAGAAAATGTTTAATATAGTGTAACTATCTTTAGTAAGAATGATTGTATTTTTGAAAATTTTAGATAATTTAGACTTTTATTTTTCATAATTAAATTTATTTTATTAAATTATTTTCAAAACTATTATTATATTTATAAGTAAAAGACTTATATCAAGACTTTGCCTTAGGAAAGGAGAAGTGGAATTCAAAATTATTAAAGGTCTATCCAGATATAGTAATCCTTGCCTAAAAAGAAAAAAAAAGAGAAAAAAAAACGAGAAGAGAAGAGTAGAAAAAGAAAAAGAGAAAAAGTTAGGGAGGAGAAGCTTGAGGATTAGTGTCTAATAAAAAATTAGTTCCACATTTGATCATTTTAAAGTATAAAACTTGAGAAACTCTTAAGCTTACGGATATAATATAGTAAGTAAAATTATTTAAAATAAAAATTTTTAAGTAGAGAAAATAAAAGAATAAAATTCTAAATTTGGAAAATCTACAATATTTCTGAATTAGATAGGAACTTATATTTTCATCTTTCTTAACATTAAGAATTTCTAAACTTTAAGTTGGTCTCAATTACTGAATATTTTTTCTAAATTAGACTACTATATTTTTAAATCTAAATTTTAGTAACTCCTAAAGAAATCATATACATATCATACTTACTTAGTTTTTAAAGATTGAAGTGTCACTTGAGGATAAATAATATTTTAAGTTTGGGGGATTTTGATACACCTAAAATATATAGTGTTTTTAGACGTATTTTTATACATTTTTTTAAGATATTACGCTTTAATGGAAGGTATTTGTGTGTTTTCCTTTCAGGTATAGTTAAAAATATGAAAATTTCTTAAAGGAGTGAAAAAGGATCAATTTTGGAGCAAATAGGAGAAAATTGGGCAAGAGTGTTTTGGCGCCTAAGCGCCAGATCCAACGCTTAAGTGCTGAATAAATAGAGAAGACTGCGCCTAAGTGCCAGAGGCCCCGCGCTTAAGCGCCAGTGACAGTTATTAGATGAGTAAATCTAGTTTTTTGCAAATTTTGACGAACATTTTGAGGCACCCATTTGCTTAATAGGTGGTTACAACCACCATGGACAAAAATTATTGTGAAAGGAGGCATCTCTTGGAGAAATACATCAAATCAAGACATATTTTGAAGAGATATCAAGGCACCTTTTGGAGATTTATAAAAGAATGAAGATTGAGTCTTTAAAAGTGTGCTTGAAAAGAGAAAGTTTTGAGAGTTCTTGAATTGTGGAGTTAGTTTGGAGAGATTTTAGGCACCAGATATTTATTTTATCCATTTTATTTTAGTTTTTATATTGAGAATGTTGTAAAAGGGAAGAGATTCAAAGGAACTTCATGAGTTTAGTGGAGGACTTGAGATAAGTTTTTATCTTTTGTTTTAGACTACTTTTGGTTTTAAGTGATACTTGTTGTTGGTTTAACAATAATATCTACTTTTAAACTTAAGTGTGGTTTTTTTTTTCTCCATGGATTCAGAGTAATTTTCTTTATCTTTCTTCTTAAAAAGATAAGTAATTAAGTGTTGGATGGATGTTGTGGAGAGTATTGATCTTTAATGTTGGAAAAAGTTGTGATGATTAAAATCCATGCTCTATATTTACTTCTTGATTTGGCCAATTCAGATGTTAAAACTTATTGTGAGAACATGTAAGAATCGGGTTGGTATTGTCTCAGTCAACAATTGAAAAGAATCACATGAGGTTGTATGAATGAGAATGTAGTTCATATGATTGAATGCAAATAAATAGGGAAAAATTCATTGAAGGGTGTAGAGTTAGAGGACTTTAAAGTGACAAGTTAAAGCCCCCCAACTTGTTTTATTGTTTTAGGTTCTAATGCGAGAATGTTAGCCCCTAGGTGGAGGGAATCGAGGGAACTTTAGAGTGAGAGCTAGTATCTTCCCTGCCTAGTCAGTCTTCAAAACTATTCAAACTTTAAATTAGCCAATGTTTTTTATAACATCTCTAGTAAGGGTAAAGAATATTGTTGCTCCTATTTGGCACAACACAATTTGCATACTTCAACAACAGAATTCCTATTAGTTATTACTGATTCATGATAAGAAGAAAGATATTTTTCATCTTTAGTGCTTTTCTTCTACAAATACTCTAGTTATCTTTTTAAATTGTTATTATTCTATCAAAATATTGAAAATATCAAAAATATTTAACTTTTCATCACTGCAAGAATCATCTTTAGTTTAAATAATTATCTTTTTAAAAATAGAAAGTTTCTAAAAGTTTAAATTGCATAATCTTATGTGGGTTTGATATTCAGGTCTTAATTAAAGAATCCTATATTTACTTGATAATGATACGTACTTGTATAGTATCCTAATATATATAAATTAAAATTTAAATTCTTATTTTTCTTCAGGATCAAGTTTTTGATTTTGTTGCAAGGTAAGGAAATATAGGTGAAAAATTGTCGGCACTATTTTTAGTGTGGGGTTTGCCCGTAAGAAGTTGTCTATCATCGGAATTGAAACCCCGTTGCCCGCTTCGGAAGGACGTTTAAAAAAAATTTTTAGTTTTGAAAAAGATGAAGTCATGCTGACCCCATAATTTTCATAGTTTAGATGAAACAGCGCTTTACCTCAAATCCTGTATCTATCCTCAAGGATGAACACAAGATTTGAGGGTGAGGCTTGATCAAATAAACTAAAGAAATTTATGACATATGTTTGGTCTCCGAAACCAATGTATTAGCCGACAGGTTCCCCTATTTAATATAAGGAATTAAATAGGG
>JXCR01146597.1:38750-60605 GCA_002079205.1 Phalaenopsis hybrid cultivar | reverse complement strand
TACCTTATGGAGACTCTGATGTTATAGGTGTTCTTGTCATGAGAGGTGCCATTGGGATCAATTTTGGTGATCTTAGTGGTAGTGAGACAAAACCAATATCAGACATATGACAACCACTACAAAGAGAGTTTTAGGATATTTTGATCGATAGCTTACCGCAAGGGCTGCCACTATTAGGGAATGTTCAACCTGCCTTCACTTTAGAGAGGAATGAGCTAAACTTGAGCTACTTTTGGAGGACTTTGCGGAGTACGTAGGAACGAAGTTTTAGTTCAATTCAATCATGTACTCACTAATGGTTGGATAGATAGAGATGATTATTCGCACTTTGTGAGACCTTCTCAGGTGTTATACATAGGATAGTGCATTTGACAGTGGGATACAGGTGCTTCTAGGGACGCAGTCGAAATCCCTCAATTATCGGGAGATTACAACTTTTTCGCCACCTTTAATGTGGTCGACCTGACTTTTTAATATGAGGAGATAGAAGCTTCGACAGATTAGATCGAACTTCTCCAATCCCGGGAGACAAATTTAGGGTATCACAGACGCCTGAGTCGGTTCGGTTCAAGACTTATGAGGGCTGGCTGACCCTCTAAAGTTGGGAGTGTCCTCTTTTTTTTAAGTGGGGCCCACTTCTAATTACCTAAGTATATATTTGTTTTTGTGATGTTCAGGTGATGTGGGGCGCTTTTTGCCCCATACACGACAAGTAACTAATTTGCCTCAAGACCAGTCTAGTCCAAGCAGAGGAGGGACCGATCGATTCTTCTAATTATGGGTTTTCCTACTATTTTAGGAAGGGTCTACTCCTATTTCACTAGATCTATATATATGTTATTTCTTCGTATTTATGCCAGCTTTTATCATGTTTTTGTTCAGGAAAGACAACGACGTCTCAGTTTCTCTCTTCTAGGGATGTATTTAAAGGAGGTTGGTGCTCGGTTGTAACTAATCCTAGGTGGTGATATTCTAAGGGTCGAGCGATGTTTCTACTATGGCTCATTCTCGAAGGAGTATTTATACTCGACTTTCCATCTTCGTAGCATTTCCTTCACCGTTGTTATCATCGTAATTGTTGCAGCCGCTCTGACTAACAGTTCCTGCTGCTCCAAACTTCTCTGGCCACCGATTTCCCCCTCCCTTCCCCTCCCTGTTGTTTTCCTTTGTAACTTCCTACATCTTGCTCTCCTCCTCTGCAGACCCAAAACACCCAGCCACAACTCCTCCAAACCCCATCCATAACCACCTTCAACCACAACTCCACGGTACAATCCGTAAACGACCATCCCCTTATTCCCATGTTTCCTGCTGCTCTCCTATGACATCTACCCTTCACGTCTTCCTGCTCTCCAACCATACCACCCTCTTTTCCTTATTTCAGCCTCCCACAACCAACTTTCAGCCACCCGTTTTTCCCTATTTAAGCCTCACCACAACCACTTTTTAGCCTTGTTACCTTTGCTAACCACCTCCCCCGAGCCAATCGCAACCACCTTCGGCTTTCCATCACACATACGCGACCACCACCCCATTAGAATACAAATCTTGTTGAATTTGTGTTATGCATGTCGTTTTTCTATTTCTGCATGTTTGTAACCACGTATTGACTTTCTTTAGTAGTAATATTTAGTCTTTTATTGTTGTTTGGTTAATTTCATTATCGTTTGATATCCGAGCTAGTTTAACTTTAGCTCTATTTTATGATTTCTAGCCCCACCTATACTCAACTCTATCTCCACTCCAAAATTTTCTTTCCCACCATACCTTACCTCTACACACCTCTTGCTACCTATCTACACCTACACCCTAACCTCGCCCCTGTCTAATTGCAATTGCGGGAACCTGATCAGGAATTTACCATGGACAACACATGACTATTCTGCCAAGTGCTACAACAACTCGAGATCATTGAGAAAAAAGACCCAAGTAGGGATCACCGTCGACTGTGATAGTGAAAGTCGTGGAGAGCAAGAACATATGAATCCCTTTTGTAGGTATGATTTCAATGGTGAGGAGGATCGACTAGGGCACTTTGGGATAACAATATTAGAGGAGGCCGAGAGATGAGGTGCATGCTGGATGATGCATAGATGAAATGTCTGTTGGAAGATACAGAGATGAGGTGCTAGTTGGAAGTTATAAGGATGACGTGCCTGTTGGAGGATATTGAGACTTGGTAGTGAAAGTGGACCTACCAAACTTAAAGTGGAGAATCGATCTGGATGATTTCCTCAAGTGGACGCAAACTGTTGAGCGGATCTTTGAATACAACTTGTTGTCCGATGATAGGAGAGAAGCTCACTGTCATCAAGCTGAAGAAGAATGCTTCTTTGTGGTGAGATAATTTGAAGAGGGAGATCTAGAAAGAATGATGTGCCATAATCACTTCTGGGTAGAAAATGAATAAGGCGATGCAGCGACAATATTTACCCCCACACTATCGCCATGATATTTTCTTGAAACTCCACCACCTACAAGGGAAGCTTTTAGTGGAGTACACGATAGAATTTATGCAGCTCAAGTTGAATTGTGAGCTGAAGGAGGCAGGAGCATACCACAACTAGATACTTGGGAGACCTGAAGCCTGCCATCAGTAATGTGGTCCAACTAAAATCCTATTGGACACTGAGGGACATGCAGACCTTAGCACTGAAAGTATAGAGATAGGTGAAGTAGAGCAGACAACCACCCACAGTGGGAAACCTTAGGAGAAGCATTCCTCAGGGAGTGGAAGAGACTGTTCAGGAGCAAGATAGAGCCACTCATAGTGAGAAGAAGCTAGGGAAATGTAGCCCAATATAGTCTCAGTCAGAAAATTACTCTAGATACCATGGTTTCAGGCACATTGGGTTGTTTGACGAGCCGAATTGTCTATCATTGAGAAGCGTAAAGTGGAAGAAGTTAGTGACAAAGAAGCAGTTGAAAAACGTAGTGAGTACCAGATTTCATTTGATGAGGGCAACACACTTGTGGTTTGACGGGTCCTACAGACTGAGGCTACGAGGGATTAGCAGTGGTTTCACCACAACATATTTTACACTCGTACTTTGAAGTAGTTTCATCATTGATGTAGTAAGAATGTGACATCTACATAGATGGTTGATAAATTCAGCCTCAAGACTTAGAGACATTCCCCGTCGTATTCTCTGATGTGGTTGAAGGAGAATATGTACATCATTGAATGGAGGTGTCTCGTAGAATTTGTAATTAGGAACAAGCTGTAGGATCAGATATGTTGTGACATGGTGCCGATGGATGTCTGTCATCTTTTATTGGGGCAACTGTGGTAGTTTGATTGTCGAATTTGGCATGACAAGTTTAGGAACGCCTATTCCTTCACCAAAGATCTTATTTTTTGCAGAGTTTGAGATGACAAGTGCTTTTGCCAATAAAGAAGTGCCAGTAGGACCAATTCTGGTGATGGCAGGGGCAACCAGTACATAGTGTTTCAAGACATCCTGTTCGATAGCTTACAGCCATGATCACCACCAGTCGGAGAGATTGAGACCATCCTTACCTCATATTGGGTGAACCAAGTGTGGATTACTTTTGGAGGATTCAATAGAATGCACTTAGCACAAAATCTTTGTTCAACTCACCAGTGTAACCCTAGATGGTTCGATTGATAGTGATGTTTGCTCACAAATGGGAAAAATTCATCCAGTGTTTTGGGAGACAATGCTGTTGATGGTGGGACCCAGGTACTTCTAGGGCCATTGTCGAAAATCCTTCAGCTCTTCGGAGGTTACAACAGCTCCATGACCTTCAACGTGCTGATAGAAGTTTCAACGAAGGAGGTCAAGGCTCATCCCCGGGAGATTGACGCTGGGCGCCCTAGACGCGAGAATTTTCATTGATTTTCCCTAGGATCAGTTCGGAGGGACCAATCATTCCTTCCAAGCAGGACTTACTCCTATTTACCCTGAGTCTATATATATGTTATTTCTTTGTGTTTAGGGCAGTTTTTGTCAATTTTTTGTTCAGCATCCCGATTTTTTTCTTCTAGGACTGTATCCAAATGCGGGTGGTGCTCTAGCGGTAGCTCGTTTTAGGTAGTGAACTTCTAAGGGTCGAGTGGTGCTTCGGCTGTAGCTTGTTCCTGATCGAGTATTTATCGTCGACTTTATATCTTAGCCTCATTTCATTCACCGTCGCTGTAATTGTTGCAATCGCTCCGACGAACAGTTCCTGTGCTGTTCCTGCNGAATTGTCTATCATTGAGAAGCGTAAAGTGGAAGAAGTTAGTGACAAAGAAGCAGTTGAAAAACGTAGTGAGGAGTACCAGATTTCTTTTGATGAGGGCAACACACTTGTGGTTTGACTGGTCCTACAGACTGAGGCTACGAGGGATTAGCAGTGGTTTCACCACAACATATTTTACACTCGTACTTTGAAGTAGTTTCATCATTGATGTAGTAAGAATGTGACATCTACATAGATGGTTGATAAATTCAACCTCAAGACTTAGAGGCATTCCCCGTCGTATTCTCTGACGTAGTTGAAGGAGAATATGTACATCATTGAATGGAGGTGTCTCGTAGAATTTGTAATTAGGAACAAGCTGTAGGATCAGATATGTTGTGACATGGTGCCGATGGATGTCTGTCACCTTTTATTGGGGCAACTGTGGTAGTTTGATTGTCGAACTTTGCATGACAAGTTTAGGAACACCTATTCCTTCACCAAAGACCCTATCTTTTGCAGAGTTTGAGATGACAAGTGCTTTTGCCAATAAAGAAGTGCCAGTAGGACCAATTTTGGTGATGGCAGACGAGCCGGTGGCAGACGTGGGGCAACCAGTACATAGTGTTTCAAGACATCCTGTTTGATAGCTTACAGCCATGGCCACCACCAGTCGGGGAGATTGAGACCATCCTTATCTCATATTGGGTGAACCAAGTGTGGATTACTTTTGGAGGATTCAATAGAATGCACTTAGCACAAAATCTTTGTTCAGCTCACCAGCGTAACCCTAGATGGTTCGATTGATACTGATGTTTGCTCACAAATGGGAAAAATTCATCCAGTGTTTTGGGAGACAATGCTGTTGATAGTGGGACCCAGGTACTTCTAGGGCCATTACCGAAAATCCTTCAGCTTTTCGGAGGTTACAACAGCTCCATGACCTTCAACGTGCTGATAGAAGTTTCAACGAAGGAGGTCAAGGCTCATCTCCGGGAGATTGACGCAGGGTGCCCTAAACGCGACAATTTTCATTGATTTTCCCTAGGATCAGTTCGAAGGGGCCAATCATTCCTTCCAAGCAGGACTCACTCCTATTTACCCTGAGTCTATATATATGCTATTTCTTTGTGTTTAGGGCAGTTTTTGTCAATTTTTTGTTCAGCATCCCGATTTTTTTCTTCTAGGACTGTATCCAAATGCGGGTGGTGCTCTAGCGGTAGCTCGTTTTAGGTAGTGAACTTCTAAGGGTCGAGTGGTGCTTCGGCTGTAGCTTGTTCCTGATCGAGTATTTATCGTCGACTTTATATCTTAGCCTCATTTCATTCACCGTCACTGTAATTGTTGCAATCGCTCCGACGAACAGTTTCTGTGCTGTTCCTGCAGTCGCACTTTCCTGGCTGCCACGTCCCCCTCCATCTCTGTTTTCTTCCTATAGTCAGCAACTCCCTATACACTGCCATCCCTCACTTGCAAACCCCTATCACCTAGCCGAAACACCTTCAGACCCCGTCCATTCCCACCTTCAGCCGCAGCTCCTTCAGGCCCCGTTCATACCCACCTTCAGCCTCTTTTTCCTATTTCAGCCTCACCACGTCCATCTTCCAGCCTTCCTATCCTTGCTGTCCACCTCCTTGCGAGTGAACTGTAACCACTTCCAACCTTCCATCACGCATATTTGATCACCACCACAATTGGGATACAAACCTTTTTGCATTTGTGTTGTGTATGTTGTTGTTTTTCTATTTTCGCATGTTAGTTAGTTTTCCTCAGTAATAATATTTGTTTTATTTATTTTTTATTTTTTTTGTTCTCCTATTGTTGCTTGGTTTACTCTGATATCATCAGACTTTAATTTTTTTTATGATTTGCTTCGGGACAGTCGTCAACATCTCTTTTTTTCCTTTCTAGGACTGTATCCTAGGGTTCTAAGTAGTGCTCCGGCTGTATCGTAAGGTTCTAAGTAGTGTTCTAGCCCTATCTTGGCCTCTAGTAGTGCTGTGGCTGTATCCTAAGGTTCTAAGTAGGGCTATGGTTATATTTTGGTCTCTAGGTGGTATTTTTCCTTCCTATTCCTTTTCCCCAACCTTTCCAACAACTCTCCCGCATCCCTTTTATCATTTTCCTTCCTACTGCTAGTCAGAGCAGTGCTCTCACCACTGTTCTTGCTGATCGCTTCTTTTTCCCTTGCTGTCGCCGCTTATCCATTGCTACCTCCACCTTCTAGCTTGCTGGCCAACCCCCTTGCCACCTCCGCGGAGATCCAAAACCTTAGCCGACATCACCTGCACATTAGATCCAACTCTAGTTCTAGTGCTGTGTGTTATTTTGTTGCAATTTTCGATTTCCCAGTTGTTGTTGTAATTTCAGATTTTTTAATTCAATAACAACATTCGTTTTCGGTTGTTTTTGATAAATTCTGGTATCACCCATGAGGAAAGGTTTATTGTAGTTTGGCATTTAGTTGAGACTTTATTTTTGTAAAGATTGATAACACAAGGTAATCGATTTATGCAATACCTCTTGGCTACACTTTAGGTTGGAGTTATGAACTTTTAACTATAAATCCATTTTCTTACTATTATTATTTTCAATAGGTTAAGCTCAACCACTAGGTGTGAAGACACATATTCCATAGAGGAGCAATAAGACAACAAAGAAGATACAAGGTCCACAAAATCTTCTGATGAAGGTGCCCAGATTTTATCGAAATCCCCGACTTTAGAGAGTCGTTCTTTTGCGCAGGGGTACGAGGGGTTGTCATCAGAAGGACAACTTTTTGGATAAGGCGTTCAGGCAGCCTTCTCAACCTCAGCCTATCTGGTCCCACTTTTTACTTGGTGGGTATTTTGTTTTTAAATTAAAAAGAAATAATAATAGTAAAAAAATATTAAAAATTTGTCTTTTAGAAAACATTTCATTGCAGTTGAATTTCATGGAAACGACAACATTAATGGAAAATGGCTCCAGAAGATTGATAGATTACCTTAGTATCAACTTGTACATTAGAAAGGGCACTTGGGATCCAAATGGAGAGATTTTAGAGACGTAGAGACACAAACAGATTCTAAATCCTTTGCACCTGCATATAATTTACCTTTTCTAACCTAATCGAGACATTGATTGGATATTTCAACTCCTCCATATTGTATTTGCATTATCAATAATATTGATTGTTGTTTGATGGTCTTTTTTAATAGGAAAATTTACATACAGACCACTCAGATCCTATGCATTTACATATCTACGAGCTAAAACTTCAATTTTTACGTATACAACACCTTATCTATGCATGAATAGGCTTGTCGCTTTTTAAAAGTTAAAATGGTTGTATTTTTGATGGGTTATGTAAGATTTGGATTTTTTAAATGTTAAAAAGCTAACTTTTGGTCTAAGATATGTTAATACATAAAAATTAAGTGGCATGTCTGTAAATCTTCCTTTTTTTTTTTGCTGCTACAGTGTTTTGGACAGATGCGGGCAAAGAAGTTAATTCATAAAACTAATATTAAAATAAGATATTAGAATATAGGTGCTCTCATTGATAAATCAATGAAATTAGTAGATATTATAAATAGTAGAAAGATAAATGTCTTGTGCATTCAAGAAACTAAATGTGTTAGAGAACNCTCCCTATACACTGCCATCCCTCACTTGCAAACCCCTATCACCTAGCCGAAACACCTTCAGACCCCGTCCATACCCACCTTCAGCCGCAGCTTCTTCAGGCCCCGTTCATACCCACCTTCAGCCTCTTTTTCCTATTTCAGTCTCACCACATCCATCTTCCAGCCTTCCTATCCTTGTTGTCCACCTCCTTGCGAGTGAACTGTAACCACTTCCAGCCTTCCATCACGCATATTTGATCACCACCACCATTGGGATACAAACCTTTTTGCATTTTTGTTGTGTATGTTGTTGTTTTTCTATTTTCGCATGTCATTTAGTTTTCCTCAGTAATAATATTTGTTTTATTTATTTTTTATTTTTTTTGTTCTCCTATTGTTGCTTGGTTAACTCCGATATCATCAGACTTTAATTTTTTTTATGATTTGCTTCGGGACAGTGTCAACATCTCTTTTTTTCCTTTCTAAGATTGTATCCTAGGGTTCTAAGTAGTGCTCCGGCTGTATCCTAGGGTTCTAAGTAGTGCTCCGGCTGTATCCTAAGGTTCTAAGTAGTGTTCTAGCCCTATCTTGGCCTCTATTAGTGCTGCGGCTGTATCCTAAGGTTCTAAATAGTGCTATGGTTATATCTTGGTCTCTAGGTGGTATTTATCCTTCCTATTCCTTTTCCCCAACCTTTCCAACAACTCTCCCGCATCCCTTTTATCATTTTCCTTCCTACCGCTAGTCAGAGCAGTGCTCTCACCGCTGTTCTTGCTGATCGCTTCTTTTTTCCTTTGCTGTCGCCGCTTATCCATTGCTACCTCCACCTTCAAGCTTGCTGGCCAACCCCCTTGCCACCTCCGCGGAGATCCAAAACCTTAGCCGACATCACCTGCACATTAGATCCAACTCTAGTTCTAGTGCTATGTGTTATTTTGTTCCAATTTTTGATTTGCCAGTTGTTGTTGTAATTTCAGATTTTTTAATTCAATAACAACATTTGTTTTCGGTTGTTTTTGATAAATTCTGGTATCACCCATGAGGAAAGGTTTATTGTAGTTTGGCATTTAGTTGAGACTTTATTTTTGTAAAGATTGATAACACAAGGTAATCGATTTATGCAATACCTCTTGGCTACACTTTAGGTTGGAGTTATGAACTTTTAACTATAATCCATTTTTTTACTATTATTATTTTCAATAGGTTAAGCTCAACCTCTAGGTGTGAAGGCACATATTCCATAGAGGAGCAGTAAGACAACAAAGAAGATACAAGGTCCACAAAATCTTCTGATGAAGGTGCCCAGATTTTATCAAAATCCCCGACTTTAGAGAGTCGTTCTTTTGCGCAAGGGTACGAGGGGTTGTCATCAGAAGGACAACTTTTTGAATAAGGCGTTCAGGCAGCCTTCTCAACCTCGGCCTATCTGGTCCCACTTTTTACTTGGTGGGTATTTTGTTTTTAAATTAAAAAGAAATAATAATAGTAAAAAAATATTAAAAATTTGTCTCTTAGAAAACATTTCATTGCAGTTGAATTTCATAGAAACGACAACATTAATGANATCTCCAAAACATGTCGTACTTGTACATGGAGAGAAGCCTAAGATGGCAATATTGAAGGGAAGAATAGAGTCTGAGCTTAATATTCCTTGTTTTTATCCAGCAAACAATGAGACTCTCTCCATTCCTGCCACACAAACTATAAAAGTAGATATTACANGCCTAAGATGGCAATATTGAAGGGAAGAATAGAGTCCGAACTTAAAATTCCTTGTTTTTTTCCAGCAAACAACGAGACTCTCTCCATTCCTGCCACACAAACTATAAAAGTAGATATTACGAAATCATTCTTGACAAATTATCGTATTACAAACCGTAACCGTTCAAAAGACGAATCACCTTATCTTCCAGATTCTACCAGCAGTCACGACGATATCTCAGAAATTTTCAGCAACGAACGAACGGCCGAGGGCATTCTTATGATGGAAAAGAACAAGATTGCAAAGATTGTTTACAAAAACGACCTTCTTCACGCATTAGATGCAAAGGAGCACATGGTTCAGCTGGCTTTCTGCTGCCCAGTCAAAGTAAAGACCAGCCCAAAACCAGAAGACTGCTCNTGTTTACAAAAACGACCTTCTTCACGCATTAGATGCAAACGAGCACATCGTTCAGCTGGCTTTCTGCTGCCCGGTCAAAGTAAAGAACAGCCCGAAACCAGTAGACTGCTTGAATGGCAGAATCGAACCTCCCTCGTTATTGGAGTTACTATTGAGAGAACTTAAAATAAAAATTAATTGCAGCTTTTTGCAGAAAGACTTGGAACATCTCCAGTTGAAATCATTTCAATCACGGATTTGTTTGAACAAACTTTGTTCTTACAGGATTGAGCAGGAGGGCAGGGACTGTAAAACTGAAACTTTCTTCTGCTGTAGCTGGTCATTCAGGGATGATAATCTGGCCAGGAAAATTCTTAATGTCATGAGAGAAGTGGAGTTAGATATGTCCAATTTAGCACTTCCAAGTGCCGGATCAAGTGAATAAATATATGGAATTTTGACATGATAACATCAAAAGATGTTTGAAGTTTAGGTGTTATTATTTTTGTTGAAAATGGAATATTTTTCTTGTTTGAATATGTGCTGACAGAAACTATACTCTCCTGTATGCTCACCTATGTTAATACACATTTATATAAAGAAGCTATTCTTTTTCTTATAGTAATGTTTNTGTCCAATTTAGCACTTCCAAGTGCCGGATCAGGTGAATAAATATATGGAATTTTGGCATAATAACATCAGAGGATGTTTGAAGTTTCGATGTTATTATTTTTGTTGAAAATGGAATATTTTTCTTGTTTGAGTATGTGCTGACAGAAACTATACTCTCCTGTATGCTCACCTATGTTAATACACATTTATATAAAGAAGTTACATTTTTTTTCTTATGGTAATGTTGTAATCTCTTTATTTTTGGGATAATTGCTTAGAGGTCATCCCAAACATTGATATTTACAAATTAATCACAAGTGATTTTTTGGAACACTGCAGAACCGACGTATTTATGTGTTCCACGATCAAGCCATTGGCAATTTTATAAAAAAGAAAAAATATGGGGTTTTAGAATGAATTTATTTATTTGAGTGAGAATTTGAAAAATGGATGGTAAAGGGTGGCTGATTTGTAAATACTAAGATTCGGGTGGCATGCATGTAATTTGCCTTTTATTTTCTCTCTTTAAATTTATCCGNTTTTTGGAACACTGCAGAACCGACGTATTTATGTGTTCCACGATCAAGCCATTGGCAATTTTATAAAAAAGATAAAATATGGGGTTTTAGAATGAATATATATATTTGAGTGAGAATTTGAAAAATGGATGGTAAAGGGTGGCTGATTTGTAAATAGTAAGATTCGGGTGGCATGCATGTAATTTACCTTTTATTTTCTCTCTTTAAATTTATCCAAAAATGTCAATTGAACATATTAGATGTTTGATATTAAAATGATTTCATATAAATAGATTATAAATCATTTAAGCCATGTCATTTTAAATTATATAGAATGAAATATAAGTGAAATAAATTTAGCTTATACTTTGCCCCTATTTATGATGTGACTGAATTTTAAAAACNATTTTAAATTATATAGAATGAAATATAAATGAAATAAATTTAGCTTATACTTTGCCCCTATTTATGATGTGACTGAATTTTAAAAATTGCTTTCATAAATTAACTGTATTCTTATTTCTTTCAAAATGTTTTTAAACGTTTTTAATTTATTTAAACACTTTGAAACTTTAAACCTAATTATTGATTTTCTTATATTTATTTTATAATTATTTTACTATTTTAAAATGATTTTCTTATAATTATAAAACAATAATTTTATAATAATTTTACTAACAATCAAAACTGCCAACCATGAGTAGTCGGTTTTACCGGTNTTGATTTTCTTATATTTATTTTATAATTATTTTACTATTTTAAAATGATTTTCTTATAATTATAAAACAATAGTTTTATAATTATTTTACTAACATACACATGAGTAGTCGGTTTTACCGGTTCATATTTTGCTGACAACCGCATTAATTTCAGTAGTTAAATGTTCAATTAAATGCATTGACATTTCTTTTAGAAGATAAAGAACTCCCTTCTATCTCTTCATGTGATGCATGCTTACATAAGGGTGTCGCTATTTTATCCCTCTCTCCCTTTCTCCCTCTCTTTATATATATATATATATATATATATATATATATATATATATGCAGGTCGCTAGAATTCTCTGGCAGTGCAGTCTAGCGTAAGTCCCCTAGAGTCACGGATTCATATTAGGTTGCCCCCTTTTATATTACTAGCAAACCTTCTCTATATATAGAAGATTGGTTATTATAAAATGACAACTATAATCCTAGTCTTATGTCGTCAACTAGAGATGACCGACTGGAGCTGGTCGAACCGACTCAAGTTGCTTGGGTAGACTAGAGATGGCTAAGCCGAGCCGACTAGAGCTTGTCTCGTCAGGCCAACTGGAGTTGGCCGATTACAGAGGATCAGACCTATTGAAGAATGCTAGATTGATTGAAGCTGGTCAGGCTAACTGGAGTTGGCTGATTGGAGAGGGTTGGACCAACTGGAGTCTGTCAGGATAGCTTGAGCTGGTTGAGACCGACTGAAGAAGTTTGGGTTGACTGGACAATTTCAAAACCATAAACTGTGGAGGAGAATTTCTAACCTCCTACTCTCTTCTCTTTGAAAGGCATATGCAAAAAGAGTGAGAGAATAATAAATATGTAACTATAAGTATTTGCTGCTATAAGAAGCGGATGTTTTTCTCCAAATACAAGTTAAAAAACTTTTTAAGTAAAAATGAGTAGGGTGTTTACATGTTGATTTTTCGTATAACTGTGGGCTCTATGATCTCCTTCAGGATTCCATCCCCTGGGCATTTGGTTTTGCCTTCAAGGAGTTGTCTCATAGAACGTCATCCCATCACTATTACAGTTGACTTGTTCTTATAAGAAAAGTTTCCCATGTGTCATCAGTGAATAACATCTTCTCTTTTTGTGTGACTAGATTGGCTATTTTCCTTAAATGACTCGATTATAAAGAAATTTAAGTAGTTTTGTTGAATTCGGACTATCCTTCGACCGAGGGAAATAACTCTACTACATGGAGTAGTTACTATAAGTTAACTTAGGCTAAGATCTTGTGATCTTCAACCCTAGTTTAATTAACTTTNTATATATATATATATGCAGGTCGCTAGAATTCTCTGGCAGTGCAGTCTAGCGAAAGTCCCCTGGGGTCACGGATTCAATCCCGCCTAAGTGCATCTGTCTTGTAATACGGGATCGAATGGTTAGGCAAATGAGAGTGATTAGGGCCTTGTCTGGTCAGGCCAACCGGAGTTGGCCGATTACAGAGGATCAGACCTATTGAAGAATGCTAGATTGATTGGAGCTGGTCAGGCTAACTGGAGTTGGCTGATTGGAGAGGGTTGGACCAACTGGAGTCTGTCAGGGTAACTTGAGCTAGTTGAGACCGACTAGACAAGTTTGGGTTGACTGGACAATCNTGGTTGAGACCGACTGAAGAAGTTTGGGTTGACTGGACAATTTCAAAACCATAAACTGTGGAGGAGAATTTCTAACCTCCTACTCTCTTCTCTTTGAAAGGCATATGCAAAAAGAGTGAGAGAATAATAAATATGTAACTATAAGTATTTGCTGCTATAAGAAGTGGATGTTTTTCTCCAAATACAAGTTAAAAAAATTTTTAAGTAAAAATGAGTGGGGTGTTTACATGTTGATTATTTGTATAACTGTGGGCTCTATGGTCTCCTTCAGGATTCCATCCCCTGGGCATTTGGTTTTGCCTTCAAGGAGTTGTCTCATAGAACGCCATCCCATCACTATTACAGTTGACTTGTTCTTATAAGAAAAGTTTCCCTAGTGTCATTAGTGAATAACATCTTCTCTTTTTGTGTGACTAGATTGGCTATTTTCTTTAAATGACTCGATTATAAAGAAATTTAAGTAGTTTTGTTAAATTCGGACTATCCTTCGACCGAGGGAAATAGCTCTACTACATGGAGTAGTTACTATTAGTTAACTTAGGCTAAGATCTTGTGATCTTCAACCCTAGTTTAATTAACTTTATTCTTTTTTTTGGCCGAGTTATATTATATAACATAGTCATTGTCAGATCCTAAGTTCTGGATACTAAAAGTGAAGGGATGCATTATTTAGTCATTAACCAGTGTAAATTTTTTGTTGAAAAATCATAACATGATTTCTTTACATCATTGTGTAATTGTGAGACATTCCCTGAAAGAGACATGTTGTATGCTCTGAATATAAGTGTGCAAGGCTAAACCAGTGCTCGGGTGTAGTGTTAAATAAGCAAGGGTTCTCACATTATGGACAGATGCAGACAAATAAGTTCATCAATGAAACTTATTTTATGATAAATAATTGGAATATATATATATATATATATATATATATATTATCATAGGTAAATTAATAGAATTAGTGAATACTATGTTCATAAGAAGATAAATATCTTATGCATTCAAGAAATTAATTGGGTTGGGAGAAAAAGTTAAAAATATTAATAGCTAAAGTCTTAAACATTAGTATTTAGGTACGAGTCGTACAAAAAATGATGCATGCGTAATTACTTAGAATTGTTTGAAAGTCGTAAGNTAGGTAAATTAATAGAATTAGTGAATACTATGTTCATAAGAAGATAAATATCTTATGCATTCAAGAAATTAAATGGGTTGGGAGAAAAAGTTAAAAATATTAATAGCTAAAGTCTTAAACAATAGTATTTAGGTACGAGTCGTACAAAAATTGATGCATGCGTAATTACTTAGAATTGTTTGAAAGTCGTTGTAAAAATTAATAAAATTAGAGATAAAATTACAACCCTAGATATTATTATTTATATTATGATTCTTAATGTCATTAGTGCTTATGCTCTTTAAGTAGGTTTAAATATATATTCAAAAAAAAATTGTGGAATGACCTAAAAGAGTTAATACAAATGATACCACTTGAAAAAAAAATTATTAGAGTAAGTTTAAATGAACATGTTGGTAAAGTTATATAATGTTTCATAAATATTTTTTGTGACTATTGTTTTGGAGTGATTAATGAGGAAGGTCAAATAATATTAGATTTTGATTTAACTTATAATTTTGTAATAGCTAAAACTTTACTTAAGAAAAGACATGAGTATATTATTACTTATTAACATATCTAATAAAAGATATCTAATAAAAGATAAATTAATTATTTTTTTTATATAAAAAAAAGATCGTTGAGAATANTCCCTCTCTTTATATATATATATATATATATATATATATATATATATATGCAGGTCGCTAGAATTCTCTGGCAGTGCAGTCTAGCGTAAGTCCCCTAGAGTCACGGATTCATATTAGGTTGCCCCCTTTTATATTACTAGCAAACCTTCTCTATATATAGAAGATTGGTTATTATAAAATGACAACTATAATCCTAGTCTTCTGTCGTCAACTGAAGATGACCGACTGGAGCTGGTCGAACCGACTCAAGTTGCTTGGGTAGACTAGAGATGGCCAGGCCGAGCCGACTAGAGCTGGCCTGGTCGGGCCAACTGGAGTTGGCCGATTACAGAGGATCAGACCTATTGAAGAATGCTAGATTGATTGGAGCTGGTAAGGCTAATTGGAGTTGGCTGATTGGAGTGGGTTGGACCAACTGGAGTCTGTCAGGATAACTTGAGCTGATTGAGACCGACTGGAGAAGTTTGGGTTGACTGGACAATCTCAAAACCATAAACTGTGGAGGACAATTTTTATCATTCCTCCTACTCTCTTCTCTTTGAAAGACATATGCGAAAAGAGTGAGAGAATAATAAATATGTAACTATAAGTATTTGCTGAGTGGATGTTTTTCTCCAAATACAAGTTAAAAAACTTTTTAAGTAAAGATGAGTGAGGTGTTTACATGTTGATTATTCGTATAACTGTGGGCTCTGTGATCTCCTTCAGGATTCCATCCTCTGGGCATTTGGCTTTGCCTTCAAGGAGTTGTCTCATAGAACGACATCCCATCACTATTACAGTTGACTTGTTCTTATAAGAAAAGTTTCCCATGTGTCATCAGTGAATAACGTCTTCTCTTTTTGTGTGACTAGATTGGTTATTTTCTTTAAATGACTCGATTATAAAGAAATTTAAGTAGTTTTGTTAAATTCAGACTATCCTTCGACCGAGGGAAATAACTCTACTACATGGAGTAGTTACTATAAGTTAACTTAGGCTAAGATCTTGTGATCTTCAACCCTAGTTTAATTAACTTATTCTTTTTTTGGCCGAGTTATATTATATAACACAGTCATTGTCAGATCCTAAGTTCCGGATACTAAAAGTGAAGGGTTGCATTAATTAGTCATTAACCAGTGTAAATTTTTTGTTGAAAAATCATAACATGATTTCTTTAAATCATTGTGTAATTGTGAGACATTCCCTGAAAGCGACATATTGTATGCTCTGAATACAAGTGTGCAAGGCTAAACCAGTGCTCAGGTGTAGTGTTAAATAAGTAAGGGTTCTCACATTACGGACAGATGCAGACAAATAAGTTCATCAATGAAATTTATATTATGATAAATAATTGGAATATATATATATATATATATATATATATTATCATAGGTAAATTAATAGAATTAGTAAATACTATGTTCATAAGAAGATAAATATCTTATGCATT
The DNA here is from genome assembly GCA_002079205.1 of Phalaenopsis hybrid cultivar. Taxonomy (NCBI): domain Eukaryota; kingdom Viridiplantae; phylum Streptophyta; class Magnoliopsida; order Asparagales; family Orchidaceae; genus Phalaenopsis; species Phalaenopsis hybrid cultivar. The sequence goes on along the minus strand of JXCR01146597.1, from coordinate 44,032 downwards.
CAAGAAAATAAATGGGTTGGGAGAAAAAGTTAAAAATATTAATAGCTAAAGTCTTAAATATTAGTATTTAGGTATGAGTCGTACAAAAAATGATGTATGTGTAATTACTTAGAATAGTTTGAAAGTCGTTGTAAAAATTAATAAAATTAGAGATAAAATTACAACCCTAGATATTATTATTTATATTATGATTCTTAATGTCATTAGTGCTTATGTTCTTTAAGTAGGTTTAAATATATATTAAAAAAAAAAATTGTGGAATGACCTAAAAGAGTTAATACAAATGATACTNTTTATATTATGATTCTTAATGTCATTAGTGCTTATGCTCTTTAAGTAGGTTTAAATATATATTCAAAAAAAATTTGTGGAATGACCTAGAAGAGTTAATACAAATGATACCACTTGAAAAAAAATTATTAGAGTAAGTTTAAATGAACATGTTGGTAAAGTTATATAATGTTTCATAAATATTTATTGTGACTATTGTTTTGGAGTGATTAATGAGGAAGGTCGAATAATATTAGATTTTGATTTAACTTATAATTTTGTTATAGCTAAAACTTTACTTAAGAAAAGACATGAGTATATTATTACTTATAATAACATAACTAATAAAAGATAAATTAATTATTTTCTTATAAAAAAAAGATCGTTGAGAATGTAAAGATTGTAAGATCATTTCAAGTAAAAATTTAAGAACTTAACGTTGATTATTAGATTTGTATTTTAAGATGCAGAGTTGGAAGACAAAAAAATAATGAAATGCTGTTATGAAATTAGATGGAGGTACTTAAAAGACACAAATAAAAATATTTCAATGAGAAAAATTCAAGATTTTAAGGTTTGTGATGTTCATGAAGAAGCTAATTCTATGCCGGATAACATAACAAACACTACTAAACTAATGACAAATAATATACTTTGAAAATCAAAAGAAAATTTTTAATAAATAAAGATAATTAGTGGTGCAATAATAATGTTTAAGAATAGATAAAATAAAAGAATTCTTGTTATAAAAATTTATTTAAATATAAAAGCTAAGAGAATTGGAGAAAATATAAGGTGTATAAGAGAAGTATTATGATGCTAAGAAATTTATTTTTAGTAATCTTTATATTAGAATAGATACTAAAGAGAGTAAAATATATATGTATAAACTAGCCAAATAAAGAGAAAAGAAAAGTAAAGATTTAATTCTAGTAAAGTGTATTAATATGAAAATCAAAATGTTATTTTTTTAGATGAAAATATTTAACATAGTGGGCGAGATATTTTGATAAACTTTTCAATGAGTTTTTTGAAAATATGATCAATTTTAGTGATCATAAAATCATTAATAATAATATATATTTTTTCATTTTTACCATCACATTAGTAAAAGAAAGTTTGTGAGGCTTTTAAGAAAATCAAGGTTGAAAAATTAATAAGACCTGATGGTATCTCAATAATAGTGTGAAAATACTTTAGAGATTTGGGAATTTCTTGTCTTACTAAAATTTTTAATATTATTTTAAAAAATAACAAGATGAGTGACGAGTGAAGGAAAGAGTATTTTGGCCCCTATTTTTTAGAATAAAGAAGATGCACAAGTGTGTGAAAATTATAGATGAACTAAGTTAATATGAATTACATATAAATTGTGGGAGAGAGTAATTGAACATATGGTAAGACAAGATACAAATATTTCTCATAATCATTTTGGATTTATATGGGTCAATTCTATTATAGAAGTGACTCGACACGCAATTATACAGATATTTATTTTACAAAAGATTTTCAAAAACTTGGCCCAAATTATTTTTAGTGGCTAATATGAATAAGTAAAATAATTTAGAAAAGAAATAATAAGTCTTCACACAGAGGGTATTAAGCAAAAATACGTATCGTTTCAAGTAATATAGGACTTTCTTTAAAAATCCCAATATTGAACACAGGGAAAGCTGTAACTTTTTAATAATGACTTAGAAAAACTTCTATCTAAATTACAGATAAAAATGATAAGAGAACGGTGTCAAAATATTTGTAAAGGAGTAAAACCAAATTTATATGCAATCTAAATTAAAGCACAAAGTAAAAAAAAAGTTCAAAAGATTAATAAAGTTTAAAATACTTAAAGTTTAAAAGAGTTCAAGTATTAAGAAAAGATTTTTCCCCTTGCAAAAAGATCTTAATTAGTGTAGGAATTAAATGTTTAAAAATATCAAATGATGTATTGTGACAAAGTGAAACATACTTATTCTCTTCCCCCTCTCGTTGCTAGCAAAGAATATTAGCTAACCTTAGGTTTGTTCTGCTTGTGTAAAAATGTTGAGTAGATTCTAGCCTCTCACTTCTAAATTACCCGCTATGCCCTCTTTATAGGACATATAGATCCAAACTCAAGATCAAATTGACAAAAGAATCCAGCTTGTCATCCAATAAACATCAATTATACGCCCATTGAAACTTATCTCCCTATCTATTTACACTTCCTCACGGACGATTGTGATGACTCTATCTAAAGTTAAGTGTGGTACTCACTAGTTGAGTGAAACCATAGCCCTCATGAGTCATTATGTTTCACAACAAATTTTAACATCATAAATGACCAGTTTGTAAAGTCAATGAAAAAACGGAGAAAATACCATCACAAATTTTAAAATAAAAAAAAAAAAAATTTTACATCATTCTCATCCCACATGATTAATTCCCATATGCAAGGAGAAAGACAGAAAAACTATTAAGAATTCATTGAGATAAAACAAAAACACATGACATGTATTATATGTTGTCTTTCTCTAATGTCATGATAGAAAAATTTTGATGTGGATTTCAGGTATTGCTATTATTGCAACCTTCTCTAGTGCTGGGTGAAAATATTTTTTCTCAAGTGTCTGACAATATCTTTAATAAGAGAATGACAGATGTCCTTATTGGTTATGATTTCTCTTTATTAGTCTAGAGTCATGATGGTTTCCTTTGATAGCTGCTCTTGCACAAGTGGTATAATGAGAATGACCAGATTGATAGATGGGCTGAATTCAACTACTTTGGCAGGTGAGCTCGATCCAACAACTTGTGCTTGGTTTAGTAAGTGAAAAAATAGCGAAATTTTATGTACACTCCTATATATTTATGTAAGTAAAGTCAGAGAAATAAAGAACTCACTTTTATTCTTTATATTCNCCTCATGAGTCATTATGTTTCACAACAAATTTTAACATCATAAATGACCAGTTTGTAAAGTCAATGAAAAATCGGTGAAAATACCATAACAAATTTTAAAATAAAAAAAAATATTTTTAAATCATTCTCATCCCACATGATTAATTCCCATATGCAAGGAGAAAGACAGAAAAACTATTAAGAATTCATTGAGATAAAACAAAAACACATGACATGTATTATATGTTGTCTTTCTCTAATGTCATGATAGAAAAATTTTGATGTGGATTTCAGGTATTGCTATTATTGCAACCTTCTCTAGTGCTGGGTGAAAATATTTTTTCTCAAGTGTCTGACAATATCTTTAATAAGGGAATGACAGATGTCCTTATTGGTTATGATTTCTCTTTATTAGTCTAGAGTCATGATGGTTTCCTTTGATAGCTGCTCTTGCACAAGTGGTATAATGAGAATGACGAGATTGATAGATGGGCTGAATTCAACTACTTTGGCAGGTGAGCTCGATCCAACCACTTCGCTAGTTGTGCTTGGTTTAGTAAGTGAAAAAATAGCGAAATTTTATGTACACTCCTCTATATTTTATGTAAGTAAAGTCAGAGAAATAAAGAACTCACTTTTATTCTTTATATTTTGCTCCTAGAGTGAAAAAGCTCTCTGCTTTCCTAATGGAGAATAGAAAACTTAGAATTCCTCTCCCCTCCCCTGACAAAAGCCCGAAGAAGCAGGATTACTCCAACATCAATCCCCCATTCTCTCTCCTCCTCGACCGCTACGAGATCGAAAGAATCACCGGAGACCTTGATCGATTTCTTCACCGTACGGCCTTGTCCGATGCCGCCCAAAAGAACCGCCGCGTAGCCGGCGGCGGAGGTGGCGGCATCGGTGTCCGAGCTGCCGCCAAGTTGAAGAATCTGCGGCGGTTTATGGCGTTGCAGGCGGTGGCTTTCTGCAGCTCCGACGCTGATTCTGTGGTGGTTTCCGACGGTGGCCGTAGCCGCCGCCGTGATGGTCGGAAGATGGCCGAAGGGCCGCGCGACGCCGCCCGCCGGATGGTATATATGTAATAAATTATTGTCTTTGCAATTAATGTTGCGTTCATTTTTTTTTCTTTTCAAGATGGACATGGACTTTTGAGAAACTTATCATATTATAATAAAAGAGATTGTGCCTTAAACTTAATAATTTATTTTTGACATGAAGATAATATACGTAATTTAAAATTTATCTTAATAAAAATTTGTTCAAGATTTTATGATAAAATTTATTTTATTTATTAATCTGCTATTTAAAAAAACAGAAATTATCACAATTACATACATGCACTACGTACTCAAATCAGTTGGTCAAATATTTACTTGTTAGTTGTAAGTTTCCTTTGGTTTGTGTTCGATTCCCCCANAATAAAAGAGATTGTGCCTTAAACTTAATAATTTATTTTTGACATGAAGATAATATACGTAATTTAAAATTTGTCTTAATAAAAATTTGTTCAAGATTTTATGAAAAATTTATTTTATTTATTAATCTGCTATTTCAAAAAACAGAAATTATCACATTTATATACATGCACTACGTACTCAAATCAGTTGGTCAAATATTTGCTTGTTAGTTATAAGTTTCCTTTGGTTTGTGTTCGATTCCCCCGAGTATATGGTGTGGTACTCGAATTATAGGAGCATGAGGGATAACCGGGGCTCGTATCATAACCTCCGACGATTTCTTTTCTTGTTTATATATATATATATAAAAGGATTTGTGATCCACGTCCCGACTTATTGGTGTGGTCTCTGGTATAAGTCTTTCGGGTCGGGGGTTCGAAGCCCGTGGCGCGAGCTCTTCGAATGAATTAAAAAACACCTGCTTTTCGACAAAAATGGGAAAAGGATTATTTGGTGCTCACTGGACCAAATACCAATTCCATTTTCGATTATTGGTGTGGCCTCTAGTATAAGTCCTTCGGGTCGGGGGTTCCAAGACCGTGATGCGAGCTCTTCGAATGAATTAAAACACACCTGATTTTCGACCCAAATGGAGGAAGCGCTATTTGGTGCCCAGCGGACCAAATACCAATTCCATTTTCGAAATTATAATATATATATATATATATATATATA
>JXCR01146596.1:65566-90672 GCA_002079205.1 Phalaenopsis hybrid cultivar | reverse complement strand
AGGATATTTAGAACATTCATATGAAAAAGAACTTCATGAAAATTTTACTAGTAATGCTACTACTACTTTATACAAGTTTAGAAAGTATAATAAAGCTTTTTCCTTAAGTTCAGGAGAGGTGTGGAAATAAAGTCATTTTTTTATTAAGCATCTCCTCAAGCTTCTCCTCACTCATTTTTTTCTTTTTTTTCCCTTTTTTTTTTCTTTTTCTTTTTCTCTTTCTTTTTTCTTCTTTTTTTTTCAAGTGATGATTACTATATCTGGATAGCCTTTTAATAATTTTGAACTTCACTATCCTCTTCTTAAAATAAAAACTCCTTACCTTTCATCACTTTATACATTCATATTAGTTTATGATTTTGCATAAAACTCTAAAATTCTTAATACTTCAAAAATACAATTTCCTTTACTTTAAATAGAAAAACATAATCTTATCATTTCATACCAAATATCTTTAACTTCAAAATTAATCTTCATTATTAAAAACTTTTACCTAAATTTAAAGTTGAAAACATAAATCTTCAAAAATATAATATTTAAAGACATAAATATAGTCATTTAAAGTTAAACTCCAATTCCAAGGTCATGTTACGTTAGTTTTAAAAATATATTTAATTAAGGACAAATAAAATTTAGTTTACTTCTTTTCAAAAGAAAATTTTCTTTTCCCATAAACTTGCATTTTAAATTATTTTACAATTAATTTCATAAAATGTAGCAGGAAAGAAAACTAATTGAATCTACTAGCTACTACAACATCCTACCAAATTTATATACATTCATAATAAAGATAGAATGACTGTCGGAGAATGTAAATCTAGCCTAAAACATGCATGCAATAATACAAAACTAAAAGGAAGTATACATAGCTTTAAAATTTATTTTCTTCCTACCCCCAAACTTGATTTTTAGCATGTATAACATTTAGTGCAAGAAAATATAAGTAGGAAGAAAAACAGTATAGAAATTCTATCTCCCACAAATGTCTATAAAAAACATCTACAATTATCTATCATGATAAGAAACATGTAGTAGAAACTAAATGTAAACTAAACATGCCAGAATGAAATTAACTAAATAAAAGTCTAACTAGCATAACATGTATCAGGATTGGAATTTAAAAATGTTCTTCAAGTCCTATTATTGTAACACAAAAACAAACACACATAATAAATGAGGTCAATCTTCCTTTAACTCATCACATCTCACTAACTTACTTCCAATTTCTAACGGAATCACTACATAAATATATTGGGTACTTATAAATGATTTAATAGACTCTAATCCCAAAGATAAAATTATCCCTTATATATTGGCTCCTAGGCACCCATCTTAGGCATCATTTAATCCTTTAAATTAAGCACCTCTAATAGCTACAAGGATAGTGTAAATTCATCCACATATTACTCATCAAATAGGTTAGCTACTCCTACCAAATGAAAAAAAAGGTTAAAGAAGGGAAGTAATTAACTTGAGATGGAATTGTCACTGATAAAATTATAATGTCTCTTCTAAAACTCAAGTTTGGGTTAGACCCGAGTTGTAGTGGACTCATCAATCCAAATACTACAAGAGAACATACAAGTCTAACCATAATAAGAAGTTAAGAAATCACATCCCTCATGACACATAAAAAGAAAATTAAACCACTAACAATCCAAACATCTACCAATCATCAATCAAACTAGATCAATCCACACAAAGAAAACACAATACAACACTAAAAATCATGACTCTTAAGCATACTAAATCAAACCACACTGATAACTATGGGTTGCCTCCCATACAGCGCTTGGTTTAACATCGCTAACCTGAAAAATGATTCTACCTGGATCAAAATTCTAATTAAGTAATCCTTGATCAATCACCCAATCTTTTCCAGATCTAGGGATTCTTACAAAGTCCTCAAATTTAAATTTTCTTTCAGGACTTCCTTTTCATATTAATTCATATCCTTGTTCCTCATATTTCTTTCTAGATCCAATTCTTCTAGTAATTTTCTCAATTTTAATATTAATATCATCCTTGAATTTTATAAGAAATGGAACTTTATAAGCTACTTCATGATCTCCCAAATTTTGGATTAGATTCTCTCTAGATAATTTAGATTCTGGATTGAATTCTTCTAAGTTACTCTTGTCTTCCAAGTTATCTTCTAATTCTTCAAGAATTTCTTCCATTGGTTTTTCAATTTCCTTATTCTCATCTCTCAACTCAATGTTCTTTTGAAAAATATCTTCAAATTCTCTTTTAAATATTTGTTCGATAACTTTATATTGCTCATCATTCATTTCTTTAGAATTTATCTCAGTGTCACTAAGTCAAATCTTTAGGGAGTATCTATTAATTGCATTAATAATCTACCCCAACATCAGAATCTCATTAATTTTGTCTATATACCACAAAATATGTCATTCAGTGACTTTGAATAACTCTTTCATAGGAGTTCTTTTACTGATTTTATCATTCAATTCAGGTTCATCTTTTGATTGAGTCGACTATGAAGATATAAAGGCTGGTGGTGTAGATGAATTCTCTATATATGCAGGTCTTAAAATTGTATGGGGGTATATTCATTTTAATTTCATGAGATTTTTCAACATATGGAATTAAAAATTTACTATTTTTGGTAACGTCCATCATTTCACACCTCTCATGAACATACATACAGTCTTCTTTAAACAACTTTTTAGACTCATCATGAATGTCCATTTCGATCTCATCAGTTAAGTTACTCTCAAATCATTTTTGGAAATGGTTTTTACTTAGGTAATCAATTTCATCCATAAAAAAATAATCATCATATTTTCTCTCAGTTGGATACTTCATAGCCTTTAATACATCAAAAGTGGTTTTATGGTCATTAATATTCATAGTTAACTTTTCTTTTTGCACATCAATCATATATTGTCCAGTAACAAGAAAAGTTCTCCCCATAATAATGGGATATTCATCATCTTCCTCCATATCTAATACAATAAAGTGTATAGAAAAGATAAATTTATCCACTTTAATAAGCACGTCTTCTATAACCCCTTTTGGATAAATGATTGATCGATCAGCTAACTGAAGGGTTATAGTAGTAGGAGAAATATCANTATATATATATATATATATATATATATATATATATATATATAATTTTTGTTGATTTATTTTTTCATAAATATGTTCAATTTTAATATCAGGATTTTGTTGTGTCGTTCTTTATTCATTATAATTTAGAACCATTGCATGGTTCCATGACTCTTTATCAATCGCACAAAGAGGGCAATTAGACAAGCAAGTTGAAATCTGATATAAATTTCATTAATCTTCTTCAAATACGAGTTACAGACTGATTACATGCTGAAGTATCAAAAGACAACATGTTGAATACATCTGAAACATCATATATTGAATACATATCATAAGCTGAACATATTTGATACATGTCTCGTCATATCTATTGCATCAAAGAACAGTACAAAAAGGTGTCCACTGAATGCCCATCCTCGGCGGGGTGAGCTCTTGATCAAGCTAACCTACTAAGCCACACTCCAGGACAAGAACTCCCTTTGCGTGTACTTAGAGATGCAACCTTCTCATAGCTCATAAGGCTGTAGTTATTCCAATTCTGGGTCCAGATAGAACTAGTTGGAATTTTTTTATCTTGCATTCTTCGGAATGTTACAAATACTTTGGGATATCGCACTCCCAGGATGCAGTTTTTGGCCAAATCAACCCCATTTCCTTTTAAAACCAGTATTGATCCCATCGGCGGTAGAATCTCAATGGACCCTCTGAATTCTCCGGGGCCAATGATGTGAATTTCTCTTCCAAAGAGTATGTTGCTTATGCTCATGAAACACACTGTGCAAAAAGGTTTGACGAAGTCATGGTGGTCAATATTGGGAGGAATGCAATCCCCCTTTTCGTAAATATTAATTAAGCATCTGTTCAGGATGTAGTCAGGTGGTAATATACTTCATTCAATCAGCCTCTTGACCATTCTTTTTATTCCATAAGGCGTTGGATCCAACTCATAATATCTTAAGATTGCAGTGGGGTTCCCTTGCCTATCTTCAATAAAATTGTAGCAACATCCACATTGAATGGTTATTCTTCCTTTCCCGCACATCCATTTCCGCGACTCTGACTAAGTTTTTGGCCTCAGCTAACCAACTCGACCTCTGTCCCTCAGGTCAAATACACAGTCTAAAATTCTATTTTCATCATTTTCTGAGAATACCACGGTATACAGCGCCATGCCTTCCAAAATATTGATAATTTTACCTCAAACTTCTTCGTAGAACTGGAGCTCTCTTCTTTTGACTATGCACATTCTTTCTAATTCTGCTGTGGAAATTTCCTCAAGTTGTTGGGGTTGTCTCCTTGTCTCAACATTTGTAGGAGTTCACGTCTGATCTGGTTCTGTAGGCAATGGGATGTACGACTCCACATCTAGATGCGCTACCTCCTAGGCTTCTACACCGGCGACTGTGAACTCTTGAAAAGAACTATCGCAATTAAAATGTAGAGTGTTGCATCTTGGATTTTCAATGAATACTCCTCCAGTAGATCCTCCCACAGGAATTTCAACATTGCATAGTGGGCAACCCTTGTAAGCTTCATGGGGTGTTTCTATCTGCATTGGCTCTATGGCTGGTTTTAATTCATCCTCTGTATCAGGTGGGCTATAAGAGGTCTCCTTCATGCATGGTTCATGAATTTTTCCCTCAATAATATGGGTGAGTATACATGCTTCTTCTTTCTGTCGTCTTCTTTCTTCTCATAGGAAGACTCTATGTTTGTGTCGGTTGGCATTGCGACGCTATGTTCTTCTGAGCGGTGCATCTGACATTCTCTCTTCATCAACACCTACTAAATCCCCTGTCAGAGTAGTTATTAAGGATTGTACACAGTTGGTTCATTCAATTGGATATTGTTGTTGACTGATTACTTTCTTCCTCTTCCTTGAGGAGTCTTCTACGGTGTCCATCTTTAACAGAGATGGTAATCTTTCCTTTTCCCGATGACGGACGACGCCCATCATGGGATTCTCATATTCTACATTGACTTGTTGAAGTCTAAGTCCAAGTCTATAATACCACCCTAAGCAACCCTTTCTTCATTAAGAGCAAGATTGAGGCCATCTCAAAAAGAGAAAATTAGCTTGCGCCCCGATATTTCTTCTGTAGAAGACAGAAAAACATCAGCGCGCTGACATTCATCGTGAACAAGAACAAGAAAGAAGCACTTACAAAAAAAAATTTTATTTTTGTTCGCAAATTTTATTTTTTTAATTTAATTTAATTTTAATTAGGTTTTGAAAATTAGAAACAAGAGAAGAGAAACAAAGTGGGTAAATTTCAATTTATTTTATTTTATTGAGGTCAATTTATTACAAAACTTGGGACCCAGTCACAGACGCTTGGTCAAATAAATAACCCCAAAACAATCAAAATTTTAAAAAGCAGTCAATTTCAAGCAGCATCACGTAAAGTAATATATCTTCAAGTAGCAGTCATTGATCGACAACATAGGTCTTTCGGCCCAAAAATCCACCAGCTGATAAGATCCTCCTGAGTAAACTTCTTCTATGACAAATGGTCCCTCCCAAGTTGGTTCAAAAATTTCCACCTATCTTACGATGTGTAAGAATATGCCTTTTGAGAACGAGGACAAGATCACCAACTTTGAAAGTCCTCGGGTGGACCAATTTGTCATGAGTTTGCACCATCCTTACTTGGTAGAGCTCCAAGTGCTATTGTGCTTCTAGTTGTTTTCCCTTAAGACTTTCTAATTCCTCAATTATGAATTTTACACTTTCTTCGATTGTGATTTAGTTGGCAACGGCGACTCTGAGAGACAGTGTCTGAACTTCTAGCAGTAGTACGACCTTAGACTCGTACACAAGCGTGTAAGGTGTACATTGAGTGAGAGTCTTGAACGTCGTCAGGTAGGCCCACAAAGCTTCTAATAGTTTGTTATGCCAAAATCTTTTATTTTCATCAAGTAGCTTCTTTAAGATTTGTACGAGCTTTCTGTTGAAAGCTTCAGCTAGTCAGTTTGCCCTGCGATAGTAGATTGTAGAGTATCTCCAATCTATCCCATATCATTTGACAAAGTTATTATTGTTTGTGCTCTTGAAGGCTGTCCCATTGTCAGAAATTACCCCGTGCGGAACACCAAAATGGTAGACTATATTGACTTTGAAGAATTGCATAACATGTTGTGTTGTAACCTCTCGTAATGATACTGCCTCTGCCCACTTGGAGAAGTAATCTATAGCAACAATGATAAATCTGTGTTTCTTAAAGGATGGAGGATCTATCAAACCAATTATGTTCGCGCCCTAACACTCGAATGACCACGAGGCAACAGTTGGGTGTTGCACATTCAGAGGTTGGTGTAAGACCACCCCATGCATTTGACAAAGGTGACACCTTCTAGCTGTATCCATGCAATCGAATATCATTGCTGACCAATAATATCCGACTCTTTTGATCTTCATCTTCATCTTTGGCCCTAACTGGTGAGCACCACACAATCTGACATGTACTTCTTTAACGATATTTTGTGCTTCTGCCTTGCTTAGATATCGTAGCCACTTCTGATCGAATGATCTCCTGTAGAGAGCATCACCCACCATAACATATGACATAGCTCTTCTTGTGATGTGATATGCCTATGACTTATCCTCTGACAGCTTTCTAATCTGCAATACTTTATTAATGGCTTATGCCAGTCTTCATTGATGTCAGCCATTGCAATTATCAGTCATTCTTATTTTTTGAGCTTATGTAGATTGTCTAGGTAGATTCGAGACAAAACTCATATTCCTTGTATCGTAATATTAATGGAATCCTTCGATGGATACACAAGCTCCTTAGTAAGTTTTGCTAGAGCATTGACATGAGCATTATCTCCCCGTGGAATCCAGTAGAGAGTCACATTAGGGACCTATTCAAGTAGCTTCATTGTATACCAGTGGCATTCTGTCAGTCTTGGTTTCAAAATCTGGTATTGTCTGACACCTTGTTGAATGATAAGTTGAGATTCACCACAGATGACTACGTCTATTATATCCTTTGAGATTGCCAACTCCAACTCGGTGACTAACGCTTCATATTTTGCTTTGTTATTCGTACATGGCTCTACCAGGTGGTAGGAGAATTGACCAAAAGGAAAATATATTGAGATTTTGAGGACAAGTAATAGTTAAGTTTGGGGGATTTTGGCCAAAGGAAAATATGTTGAGATTTTCATATCTATTTTACACTGATTTTGATGATATTGTACTTTAAAGAAAGGTATTTTTGATGTTTTGTTGCAGGCATGTTGAATTACGGTCATTGGAGCAAAAAGATGCAAAAAGGAGCGAATTTGGAGCAAGAAGGACCAAAATATGAAGGTTTGATCTTGGGTGCCGACGACTGGTATTTCCTGAGAGTCGAAAATTAAATATTCTAGAAGGACGCCGATGGAGCCATCGAGGCCACCGACGGCGACCACGTCGGTTCTCTCAACAGATGAATTGAATGTGGACGATTTTTGAAGGGACGCTTGGGAAACTCTTAAAAACTCTTCTATAAATTTAAAAGAAACATTTGGAGGCCGAAAAAGGGGGTGTCTGCTGAGTCTTTGTTGTTTGTGGTGCCCATTAGAGTGTAAAGAGTGGTTAGAATTGTAAGGAATTCTTCGAGAGATTGTAAGGTGGAAAGAAAGTGAGAGATTTCTTCCTCATTACCACTTCAACAAAAAATTCTGTGTGCTGTAAAGAAAGGAAGAGATTCAGATGAACTTCGAGGAGTTTTCTTGGGGAGGAATTAGAGATAAGTTGTATTTACTTATTGAAGAGGCAAAGAAGAAAAGAAGTGTCTTGAATGTGCTTATCAAGGGGGAGTTTTGAGAATTTTTATAGATAGTCTTGGAGAGATTTTCAAGCACCAAAAAATTGCTTTATCCTTTTTATTTTTAGTTTTATTTTGAGTGTGTTGTAAAAGAGAAGAGATTCAAAGGAACTTCAAGAGTTTGGTGGAGGATTTGAGGTAAGTTTTTATCTTTTGTTTTNGGTTTGAAGGAAACCCTTTTACTTGGCATAGAGGAAAGATTTTTGAAAGGCTTGATAGATATGTTCCCAATTCTAATTGGATATTTAGTTTTTCTATGCATACTATTTCTCACTTAGCTATTGATGCTTCAGATCATGCTCCTATTATTTTAAAAATAAGTGAAAGTAATCATATTATTCAATACCAGTTCAAATTTTATAATATGTGGATTCTTCATGATAATTTTAAAGTTTCTTAAAGACAATTGGAAGATTCAAGTTTCTGGCAATTCTGGTTATAAGATTTGGACTCTTCAAAAATATCTTGTCAAAGCTCTTGAGAAGTGGAATTGGGATGTTTTTTGGCCATCTTCAAGTAACATTGATGCTCTAAAGGAAAAAGTTATAGGTTTGGAAATAGATTATGCTAATAATAATATAGATTGACATGCTTTGTTTTAAGGCCAAAAACAGTTAATTGAAGCTATTAATTTGGAAGAAAACTTTTATGCTCAAAAAGCTGCTGAGACTAACTTCTTGAATGGTGATAGAAATATTGTCTTATTTCACGCTTGCATTAAGAGTCGACAGAACGCTACGAGGATTATTAGTATGGATGGTACTACTTTACATAGTTTTACTGATATTTCTATTAATGGTGTTCAATATTTTTCTAATGCTTTTCAAAGTAATGGTAGTCCTTTAATCCCTATTAATAGAACTCTTTATAATAGAGATGTCAATATCAATAATGATTTGCTTACTAGTATTCCTAGTAGTACTGAAATTAAGGATATTATTGATCTTATGGATACGGGGAAAGCTATTGGTCCTGATGGTTTAACAGTATAATTCTATAAACATGGATGGGACATCATTCATACTGAAGTTGATGAAGCTATTTAAGACATTTTTAGAGGCAAGGATTTGTCGAAATATTTTAAAACCTCTAATATTGTGCTGATTCTTAAGGTGTGTGATGTTAATACTTGGGATGCTTTTCGACCTATTAGTTTGAATACGGTTATGTCTAAGATTATATTCTAAAATTGTGGTTAAAAGGTTGCAACCTAATCTTAATGATATTATTAACATGAATCAATATGTTTTTATGAAAGGTAGAAATATTTGCGATAATGCTCTTATTGTGCAAGAGCTTCTCTTGGATATTGATAAGAAAAGCAGAGGGGGAAATGTTATCTTTAAAAAGGACATTAAAAAAGCTTTTGACACTATTCGTTGGGAATTTATTATTGACATTCTTAAAGATATTGGTTTTAATAATGTTTTTTGCGAGCTAATATATAGAACTCTCAATGACAATTACTACTCTCTTCTTATTAATGGGACCAAGCAAGGTTTTTTTCAAAGCTTCTAAAGGTATCAAATAAGGAGACCTTCTGTTACCTTATTTTTTCATTATTTCATTTTATTATTTATCTGTTTGCTTGAATGGTTTATTTACTTCCTATCCTAGTTTGAATTATGATCATAAAGGCAATTTAAGGATATCATATTTGTGTTTTATTGATGACTTGATTCTCTTTACCAATGCTAATAAAAATTCCATTAAAAGAGTTTGGAATGAGATTTTAAAATTTCAGATTATCTTTAGTTTATACTTTAATACTTCTAAATGTTCTTTCTACTGTTCAAAAAATATCAATGTGTCTAAAAGGAATTGGATTATGGATTTTACTGGATGTAATAAAGCTTCTTTACCTTTAACTTATCTGAGTTTTCATATGGATAAAGGTAAGAAGAAGAGTGCTTTTTGTTTAGCTTGGTTGATAAAATTAAAAATAAAATTTTGTCTTGGGAAAATAAATATCTTTCTTTTGGTGGCAGGGTGACTCTCTTAAAAGTGTTCTTACTTTTTTCCCTCTTTATACTCTTCAACTTATGATTATGCCTTTGAATGTTATTAAGAGAATTGAAAATCTTTTTAATAAGTTTCTGTGGGAAGAAAAAGGTCATTCCAGAATTCATTGAAAAAGTTGGAATAAGCTTTGTAAACCTATAGAAAAAGGAGGTCTTAGTTTTAGAAGCTTAAATGATTATATTAAAATCAATTATATGTAATTTTGGTATCATTTTTGTTGGAGTAATTCCATTTAGGCTTCTTTAATGCATGTCTAATATAGCTTTAATAGGAATCCTATGTCTATTGCCTGTAACAAAACTAATTCTTTTATTTGACGTGAAATGCTTAAGTTTGCTAGAAATACTGAAAATCTAATTTGTTGAGATATTGGTAAAGATGACTTTTCCTTCTGGTATGATGATTGGATGGGTAAGGGTGCTCTTGCTGACTTTTATGGTGGTCCAGAGAATATTATTGTTTTAGAGAGCTTTTGAAGAAGGTTCATTAAAAAATATCTTTTGTTTTAGACTACTTTTGGTTTTAATTGAAACTTGTTTTTGNTCGACATAATCTTTCTCCAAATACACAAGGAATTGTTAAGCTAGAAGGATCTTTAAGTTTCTCAGTATGCTTATCTAAAAAATAGCGCTGCAATCCTCACTTAGTGCAACTACCTCGTACTCCCCAAATTTCCTTTTCATTTTTAATATCTCCTTCTTAAATTTTGCATAACTTGCCATTTGATCCAAAGCTTCAGCGAAAGAAATATTTATCGTTAACTTCTTAAGTACTTCCATTAACTTTAAAAATTGTTTATCGAACTCATGTTGTCTAAATCTTTGAGAAAATGGAGGTGGTGGTATATCTAAATTGATTTTAGTTGGAGTTACTGATTTTTCCAGATCCTTAGAAACATGTTCTTCGGGTCTTTTATTTTCCTTTATTTTTATCACAACTCCTTTCTCTTTTCTGACCATATCGCCTATCTCTCTTCCACTTCTTAATTGAACAGCTTCTATTTGCTCATCATTTTTCTCTATAGAGTTGATCTCAGTGTTGCTAGATAGTTTCCTTAGGGTCTATTGTAAAGTGAATTAGCAATTTGTCCAAGTTGATTCTCTATGTTTCTATTCGCAGCATTTTGACTTTGCAACTGGTTTTCCATTTGCAATATCACTTCTTCGATAGACAAATTCTTATCCTTAAATTGTTGATCATTGTTAGAATAGGGTGAAGATGAAGGTCTATAATTTGGCTCCCCTAATTTTTCCAACTTCCATTAGGATTTCCGTAATTAGTTTCCCATTGTTGGTTTACACCCCAAGTAGTGTGATTCCAGTTAAAATTAGGATAGTTCTTCCAACCTGAGTTGTAAAAGTTATAATACGAGTTATTTATGGTATTTAAAGTCTCATATGATAAGTTAGAATCAATCATATGCCCTAATGAATTTTCCACACTTACTGTAGTAAATTGAGGTTAGTTCATTCCAAATTGGTACAACTTTCTTGATATTGCCAACTTTCTTAATGAAATTTCCCCAACTTTTTCTATGTTTCTAATCATATAATATATGAGTGCATGATGTGCCAGAAACTAGAGAATTGGCGCATGATGCGTCAGATCGGCGCATGATGCACTGGGGATGACTTTTTTAAATTAAGAGACAAATTTTTGCATGAATTTCAAAAGGACACTTGTTCTACAAATCTCTTAGAGTAATTCAATGCATCTAGACACTTTGGAAGGTTCTTTTATGAAGGGATATGACTCTTGGATCAAAAGACACATCTTTTGAATTCAAAAGAGTTCTCTGTTGGAGGAAATTTTGGAGGGAATTTTAATTTCTTTTCCAAAGGAGGCAGTCCAAAATAAAAGAAGAAAACTTGAAGAGTTGAAGTGAGTGATGTGAGAGAGAGAGAAAGGGGACATGAGTTAGAGATATAGAGAGAAGAGGAGATTTTCTTCAGTGGTTGTAGGAGGAGAGCGATGGTGAGAGATTTCTTCTTTATTAAACTTCTAAGAGAGAATTATGAGTGATTGTAAAGAGAGAAAGACTTAGACAGAACTTCTAGGAGTTTATTCTTGGGAATGGATTTGTGAGATAAGTTGTATTTTTATTTCTTTTATTTTGTAAACTTATTTTTATATATGAAATCTGAGTTTTATCGTGTCCTTCTCATGAATTCTGAGTAGTCTTCTCTATCCTTCTCCTTACTTTGAGATATGGTTTTGTGAAGAATAGGTTTTCTTTTCCATGATTTTAAATGATAACAATCTGTGATGATTTAAACACCAATATTCATTAACTTTTCAATCCGGCCAATTAAAATGTTAAAATGTGTTGAGATACATATGTTCTTAAATGAGATATGATTTCCACAACATTGGTAGAATCATATTTGATTTCATGGGAGAGTATGTCATCCATGGGATTGGGTGAGAATAAATTGGGAAATATATTTTGTTAGATGCAGAATTGGAGATTTTAAGATGACAGATTAAAACCCAAATTTAGTCCAGTTGATTGAAAACTAATGCGAGATTTTAGCCCTCAAGGGAGGGAGTAGTAGGAGCTCTGGAGTGGCAGCTGGTATCCTCCCACCCAAACCATGGAATTAGAGACCAAACCATGGATTAGTCAATGTTCTTTATGGCATATGGAAGAGAGTAAAGAATAGGACTGCTCCTATTTGGCACAAAACAGTTTTTAGATATATTTTCAAATGATTTCAATTTCTTCAAAATCCATATACTCATTATAAAGGGGAATGATGCTTTCTTAAATTTTATCTTTTTGTCACAACAAAAAATTTCTTTAATTTTCATAAATTTACTTTTGAAAGTTTAATATTTAGTATAGTTTAACTTCTGTAGTCTTACATCAACATTTTAATTAGCATTCACTTGAGTAGTTAATTTTCATACTTCTCACTTTACTTTACTTTTATTTTTATTTTTGTTATAATATAATTTTCATAAGTTACTTTAGGATTTTCCAACTTCTCTTTGGGATTGATATCTAGGACTCCCTTAGAGCTCTTTATTACTTGAGCGATACGTATACTTGTGTTGATATTAAAGGGGATATGATAGTTTAAAATGAGCTTTAAAAGATAAATTATTTACATAAAGAGTATTTTTGTTGGGATTATATTGCATATTTATTATATATGTCGTGTGTAATTATTTAATATTAAAAAATATTTTCAAAATTGTCACACTAAATCGCCCGAGCATCAATATCCAAGAAAAGTAAAAGAAGGAGAGACACTCAACTAACAAGTATGATTTGTCATCAAGACAATCAAAGAATGCAGATGCATATGCAACGTCGTCCATTGTATTGTGACTGCTCTATTGAGGTAGCAAAGCTTGCAAGATGGCAAATATTTGTCACAAGCATATGATGTCATATACTAAAGTCAAATACACCTACAATATAAAGATGAGAATGCAAAAAACATAACAAAAATGTGTTATTCTTAGCTAGCAAGGGTATAAGACACCATAAGAGGATTACACCTTGCCTCAATAGTGACTAAGCATGCAAATAGATGACAAGCACAAACAATAAATTATGCATCATGCAAATTGGTGAGTGATACACCTAAAATATATAGTGTTTTTAGACACATTTTTATACCAATTTTTGAGATATTGCACCTTAATGAAAGGTATTTTTGTGCTTTTCTTATAGATACAGGTAAAAAGGGTGAAAAATGCTTATATGAGTGAAAAAGTGTCGAATTTAGAGCAAAAAGGTGAAAAATGTGCAAAAGAGTTTTGGCTTCAAAGCGCCGGGTAAATAGAGAAGGCCACAATTATGCGCCAAAGGCCTCACGCTTAACTGCCAGTGGCAGTTATTGGACGAGTAAATTTGGTATTTGCAATTTTGAAGAGATTTTTGAGGCACCCATTGGCTTAATAAGTGGTTGTAACCACCATGTATGAAAATTATCAAGAAAGGATGCATCTCTTGGGGAAATACATCAAATATTGATATATTTTGAAGAGAAACCAAGGCACCTTTTGGAAAAATATAAAAGAAAGAAGAGAGGACTTAGAAAAAAGTTCTAAAAGTTGTGGAAAGTTTTGAAAGTTCTCATTTAGGGAGTTAGTTTGGAGAGATTTTCAGGCACCACTTTTACTTTTACTTTATCCTTTTTTCATTTTATTTTGAGTGATTGTAAAGAGAAGAGAATCAAAGGAACTTCAAGGGTTTGGTGGATGACTTGAGATAAGCTTTTATCTTTTTATTTTGAGACTACTTTTTATTTTAATTGAGACTTATTGTTGGTTTGACAATGATTCCTTCTTTTAAACTAAAGTGTGGTTTTATTTTCTCCTTGGATTTTGAGTAGTTTTCTTTATTTTTTTTCTTAAAATGATAAGTAATTAAGTTGTGGGTGGAAGTTGTGGAAAGTATTGATCTTCAATGATGGAAGAAGTTGTGATGATTTAAATCCATGCACTTCATTTACTTCTTGATTTGACCAATCCAAATGTTAAAATTTGTTATGAGAATATGTAAGAACCGGACTGGTATTGTCTTAGTCAACAATTGGAAAGAATTACATGATGTTGTATGAATGAGAATGTAGTTCATATGATTGAGTGCAAATAAATAGGGAAATATTCCTTGAAGGGTGTAGAGTTAATGGGCTTTAAAGTGACAAGCTAAAGTTCCCAACTTGGTTTATTATTCTATGTTCTGATACGAGATGTCAGCTCCCAGGTGGAGGGAATCGATAGAACTCTAGAGTGAGAGCTAGCATCTTCTTTGCCTAGCCGATCTTAAGAACTATTCAAACTTTAAATCAGCCAATATTTTTTATAGCATCTCTAGTAAGGGTAAAACATATTATTGCTTCTATTTGGCACAACACAATTTACATACTTCGTATACTTATTACTGATTCATAACAAGAAGAAAGATATTTTCATATTTAGTGCTTTTCTTCTACAAAAACTCTAGTTATCTTTTTAAATTGTTATTTTTCTATCAAAATATTAAAAATACCAAAAATATTTAAATTTTCATTACTGCAAAAATCATCTTTAGTTTAGATAATTATCATTTTCTTAAAAATAGAAAGTTTCTTGTTCAATAATGCATATTGCGTATTCTCCCTATGAGTTAGATATTCAGGTTTTAATCAAAAAGTCCTATATTACTTGATAACGATACACATACTTGTATAGTATCCCAAAATATATAAATTAAAAGTTAAATTCATATTTTTCTTCAGGATCAAGTTTTTGGTTTTGTTGCAAAAGTAAGGAAATATAAGTGAAATATAATCTGAATTATAGTTGTACTGTGCATATTAGTAATATCCAGGGATCAAATTTTTTGCGTCGTTGACGGGGAGAAATTGATTTTCAAAGAAAATTTCTATTTTTAGAAAGTCTTATTTAAACTTTAAGTTATCTTATCTTATCTTATTTTGTTTTGTTTATTTTATTTTATTTTATTATATGTTAGTTGATGCGCAGTTCATGTTCTGAAGGACTAGTGCGCTGCGATTCTGAATTAGAAAGAACTATTAAAAAAATAAAAAAAACCAAAAACATTATAAGTTTTGAAAAATCCAAAAACATTACAAAAATGGCAAACCAAAATAATCAAAAAGCTGAAATTCATCAAGAGTTTAGACCTTAGACCTTTAAGAGATTATGTCAATCTATTGTAGATGAACTTCATTGTAGTATTCAAAAACCTACTTTAGTGGCTAATTCATTTGAGCTTAAACCTACTAATATCCAAATGATATCAAATAATTAATTTGGGGGATCACCAACTAAAAATCTAAATTTACATCTTGCTAATTTTCTAGAAGTGTGCGCTACATTTAAATACGATGGTGTATCAGATGATGCTGTAAGACTTAGGTTATTTCCTTTCTCACTGAGGGATAAAGCTGAGATGTGGTTGAATTTGTTAGCACTTGGATCTATCAGAAGTTGAGGTGATTTAGCATAAAAATTTCTTGCTAAATATTTTTCACCATAAAAAATTGCAAAGCGTAGAAATGATATTACATCTAGGGAATCTATTTATGAAGCATGAGAAAGATTTAAAGAACTCTTAAGAAAGTGTCCACACCATACTATATTTATGAAGCATGGGAAAGATTTAAAGAACTCTTAAGAAAGTGTCCACACCATGCTATACTGAAGCATGGGAATGATTTAAAGAACTCTTAAGAAAGTGTCCACACCATGCTATACCAGATTGATTAATAATTCAAGCTTCTTATAATAGATTAGTTGGATCTCTTAGATCAATTATCGATGCCGCTATTGGTGGTTCATTTATGTCAAAACCATTTCATGATGCTTTTTATTTAATTAAAGAAATGGCTACCAATAATTTTCAATGGCCTTTTGAAAGGGTAAATCCTAAGAAAGTAGCCAAAATTCTTGAAACTAATGCATTTACCATGTTAGAAAATCAAGTTTCTGCAGTTTCAAGGAAGTTAGACCAATTTAGAATGAATTTTTCTCAACCAATTTTCATGATTAAAGAGAATTCATTAGGCCAAATGGTAGATTCTCAAGCATCATTAGAACTTTGAATGCCATAAATAATAAGTAGAATAACCCATATTCAAATTATTATAATCCAGGTTGGAAGAACTATCCCAACTTTAACTGGAATAGCAATTCGGTTGATAATAATCAACAATGGGGGAACAACCAAGGAAACTTATTGGGAAACTGGAACATCCAAGAGAATAATAATTATAGATCTACTTATCCTCCATGTTTCAACAGTAATACACAGTTTAAGGAGAAGAAGTTTTCTATAGAAGAAGTGGTGTTAGAAATGGAAAATCAATTACAAAGTCAAGGAGCTACATTAGAAATAATGAGAATAAACTTGGGAAAATAGCAAATTCTTTAAGTAATAGATCCCAAACCTAGTAATACTGAATCAAATCCAAAAGACCAAAATAAAGAGCAAGTAAAAGTCGTTCAACTTAGAAGCGAAAGAGAGTTGGAAGGTCGAGTTCAAAAAGAAATTGAAGTACAGAGAGAAGAAATTGAAAAATCAAAAGAGGATGCTCCAAAAGATTCTGAGAGACCTATTTCTCTATTAAAAAATGATTTGGAAAAACCACCACCACCAGTTCCTCAGAGACTTCATCAGCAGAAGTTGGATAAATAATTTTTAAAATTTCTGGAAACATTTAAGAAGCTTACAATTAATATTTCATTTATTGAAGCCTTAGAAAAAATGTCGAGCTATGTAAAGTTTATGAAGGATATTCTTAAAAGGAAAAGAAAGTTTGAAGATAATGAGACTGTTGCATTTAGTGAGGAGTGCAACGCGATAATTCTAAAGAAGCTTCCTGAAAAGCTTAATGATATTGGTAGCTTTACAATTCCATGTGCAATAGGAGACAGATTTTCTGGGAAAACTTTATGTGATTTAGGTGCAAGCATTAATCTTATGTCATTATCAATATTTAAAAGATTGAGATTAGGAGAAATGACCCCTACTACTGTGACTCTGCAGTTAGCAGATCGTTCAATAACATACCCTAAAGGAGTTATAAAAGATGTCCTAGTGAAAGTGAAACAATTTATCATTCCTGTTGATTTCTATGTGTCAGATAAGGAGGAAGATAAAGAGATACCTATCATTTTAGGGAGGCCTTGACCAAAGGAAAATATGTTGAGATTTTCATACCTATTTTATATTGTTTTTGATGATATTGCATGTTAAAGAAAGGTATTTTTCATGTTTTGTTGCATGAATGATGAATTAGGGTCATTGGAGCAAAAAGATGCAAAAAGGAGCGAATTTGGAGCAAAAAGCACCAAAATGAGAAGATTTGAAGTAAGGCGCCGATGGCGAGCCCAACAGCGTCGACGACAAACTTTTCCCAAGACTCTAGTTTTAATTAACTTAGAAGGCCCGCCGACGAGGCCCTCGAGGCTGCTGACGGCGAGCTCGGTGGTTATGTACAACAATGCATTGGATGAGAATGAATTTTGGAGGGATGCTCAGGCAACCCTTGGAAAAACTCATCCACATCATTAAAGAAAAGACTTTGGCCAAAAATAAGGAGGAGTGGGATCAAGAGTTAAGTGTTGGGAATGTGTAGATAGTCTAATTGTGAGGAATTCTTTGAGAGATTGTAAGAGTGGAGGGAAAGTGAGAGATTTCTTCCTCCTTTCCGTGAGGAATTCTTCGAGAGATTGTAAGAGTGGAGGGAAAGTGAGAGATTTCTTTCTCCTTGCCTCTTCGAAGAGGAACTCTGTGTGATGTAAAGAAAGGAAGAGATTCAGAGGAACTTTGAGGAGTTTGCTTTGGGATAAATTAGAGATAAGTTTATTTACTTATTGTAGTTTGTGTGACTTTGCTTTTATATATAAATTCTAAGTTTTTTTGTGTTTTCCCCATGAGTTCTGAGTAGTTTTCTCTGTCTTTCTCCTTGTCTTGAGATTTATGAAATGGTGATTTGAGTTGGTTGAGCCATGAAAATGTTAAAGAAGTTGTGATGATCTTTTCACTTTGAACTTAATTTACTTTCAATCTGGCTGATTAATTTGTTAAAATATGTTGAGTTTTACAACTAAAGTGAAGATTACATCCAAGGTTCAGGAAGCTCAAAGCCCTTGGAAGTTGTGTGCAAATAAATAATGAAATAAAATTATCGAGCGTAGAATTGGAGATTTTAGAGTGATAGACTAAAATCCCAATTCGGTCCTACTGTGTGGATGCTGAAGTGTAGATGTTAGCCCTTAGGCGAGGGGAACGTGGGAGCTCCAAAGTGAGAGCCGGTATCCTCCCAGCCTAGCCGCAGATTCAATAAACAAGCGTAGGATTAGTCAATGTTATTTATGCCTGGACCAAAGGGTAAAGAAATGGTATGCTCATATTTGGCACAATACAATTTGAACTGATTCACTTTATTTATTCACTATAATTTCTTGACGAGGAGAAGGATGCTTTCTTATACATTGAATAACACATTAAAAACCTTATTAGTATAATTAGTTATTTAAGAGTTATTAAAATTACATATTTATTTCAATTTACTATTAGTGACAAATAAGCAATTTGAATTCCATTGTTGCGATTAAGTATTACTTTTCTAAAATCTTAGTTCGTAGCTTTAATATTACTCCCTGTGGATCGATATCTAGGACTCCATTAGAGCCCTAAATTACTTGAGCGATACGTATACTTGCATTGATAAGTGTGACTTTACAATTATTTAATATTTTATACATACATCTTTATCGAATCTATAACTGTTTTTAAGCTTTTGGTGCAGTTACTGTGGAATTAAATCTTTTAGCAGCAGTATTAAATACTTATATTTTTAAGCATATATAAAGTCGCTATCAACCTTTCCTAGCCACAAGAAGAGCAATGATAGATTTGTAGAAAGGGGAATTAACAATGCATGTCAATGATCAAACTGTTACTTTTAACCTTTCAAAATCAATGAAATACCCTACAAAAGGTAAAGATAATGAATGTTATAGGATAAATGTTATAAGTTATCTAAGTGAATTGCATTTTAGAACTACATATGAAGAAAATTTTGAAGAAAAAGATTTGGAACACGAGCAAGAAGAGGAATTAAATCAATGTGTAGATCTTCTTAAGGAAAATTCAAAACTATGTTCGAGAAAGTTCTGATGTTTTGGACATGATAGACAAAGATAAATCATTTTGTCCATCTATTGACAAACCTTCAGAACTACAGTTGAAGTTACTTCCTGATCATTTAAAATATACCTTTTTAGGAGATTCCTCTACTTTACTAGTTATAATTTCCTTAAAATTATTGATGAAATAAGAAGAAAGTTTGATGAAAATTCTAAAAAATTTTAAGAAAGCCTTTCGATGGACAATTGCTGATACTGAAGAAATCAGGCCTTCAATTTGTATGCATAGAATTCATATGGAAGAGAATTGCAAACCCAAGGCTAATCCTTAAAGGAGATTGAATCCTATTATGAAAGAAGTTATAAAAAAAAAATTTTTAAAGTGGTTAGATGTTGGAATTATCTACCCTATTTCAGATAGTGCATGGGTTAGTCTGATTCATTGCATTCCTAAAAAAGGAGGAGTAACTTTAACTATAAATGAAAATAATGAGTTAATACCTACTAGCAAATTATATGGTGGTGAATATGCGTTGATTATAGAAAATTAAATCTAGCCACTAGGAAAGATCATTTTCCATTACCCTTTCTAGATCAAATGTTGGATAAACTAGCTGGGCATAAATACTTTTGTTTTCTGGATGGATATACTGGATATCACCAAATTTAAAAATCTTCTGAGGATCAAGAGAAAACAATGTTTACTAGTCCATGTGGTACTTTTGCTTTTAGAAGAATGCCCTTTGGTTTATGTAATGCCCCTGTTACATTTCAAAGATGTTTGATGGCAATTTTTTGTGATTTAATTGAAAAAGGGATTGAAGTATTCATGGATGACTATTCAGTGTTTGGAACTTCATTTGACTCATGTTTAGAATATTTGTCCAAAGTTCTTAACCGCTGTGAAGAAACAAATTTAGTCCTTAACTAAGAAAAATTCTAATTTATGGTAGCAGGAGGAATTGTATTAGGACATCAAATATCAGAAAATTGTGTGGAAGTAGGTCCTGCTAAAATTCAAGTGATCGCTAATTTATCTTATCCAACAAATGTAGGGAAATTAGGAATTTTTTAGGACATGTTAGATTCTACAAACGATATATTAAAGACTTTTCAAAAATTTCTAAGCCTTTATGCCATTAACTAAACAAAGATTCAATTTTTAATTTTGATGAGGAATGCCTAAAAGCATTTAAGTTATTTAAAAAAAACTAATCGCTGCACCAATTATAGTTTCACCAAACTGGGAAAAACCTTTTGAATTGATATGTGATGCTAGTGATTATGTGATAGGAGTTGTCTTAGGACAAAGATATGATAAAATTTTCAAAGTTATTTACTATGCTAGTAAAACTCTTAATGAAACTGAAATTAATTATACAACAACTCGAAAAGAGTTATTAGCAATAGTATATGCTTTTGATAAATTTAGATCATATTTAAATAGAACTCATTGTGTAGTACATGCAGATCATTCTACTAGTAAGTATTTAATGAAAAAGAAGGCTGTTAAACCTAGACTTATAAGATGGATTCTTCTTTTGCAAGAATTTGATTTGCAATAGTAGATTGGAAGGGGATTGAAAATCAAATTGTTGATCATTTTTCCATGCTTGAATTAGAAAAATCACTCTATTTTGAAAATGAAATTAATGAACATTTTCTAGATGAAAAACTATTCACTATGAATGAGTGGCGTGTTCCGTGGTATGTCGACATTGTGAACTTTATTGTTAGCGATATTATACCATATGGAATGACATGCCAACAGAAGAGGAAATTTATTTCTGAAGCTAAGACTTATTTTTGGGATGACCTATTTTTATATAAAAAAGGAAAGGATCTGATTATTCGAAGATGTGTACCATTAGAAGAAAATTATGAGATTATCCAAAAATGTCATAATTCTAATTTTGGGGGATATTTTGGTGTTGATAAAACAACATAAAAAAATTTTAAATTGGATTTTATTGGCCTACAATTTTTAGAGATGTTAATGCTTATATCAAAACTTGTGATAGATTTCAAAGAGTAGGTAATATTTCTAGAAGAAATTAGATGCCTTTCAATTATTTGTTAGAAGTTGAAATATTTGATGTTTGGGGATTAGATTTCATGGGACCATTTATACCATCTTTTGAAAATTTATATATTATGTTAGCAGTGGACTATGTATCCAAATGGATAGAAGCTATTGCTTTACCATAATGTGATGTTCAAAGTGTTGCAAAATATTTGAAAATGAATAATTTTGTAGATTTGGGATGCCAAGTGTTATCATTACTGATGGGGGAAGTCATTTCATAAATGCCATAATAGAAAAATTATTTAAGAAATTTCATATAAATCATAGGATTGCTACTTCTTATCATCCTCAGACAAGTGTTTTGGCTGAATTATCCCATCATAAAATTAAAAGAATTATGAAAAAATTTGTGAATTCAACAAAAATGGTTGGTCAATCAAACTTGACTATGCTTTGTTGGCTTATAGGAATGCATACAAAACTCCTATAGTGATGTCCCCATATAGGCTAATATTTGGGAAAGCTTGTCATTTACCAGTTAAACTTGAGCATAAGGCATATTGGGCGATTAAAGAGTTCAATTATAATTTGAAAGATGCTGGCGAAAAAAATTGTTACAATTAATTGAGCTTGAAGAGATAAGGAATGAATCTTATGAAAGTGCCAAAATTTATAAATAAAAGATGAAGATGTGGCATGATTAAAAATTCTTACTAAAAATTTTCAGTCAGGGCAACAAGTTTTGCTATATAATTCAAGGTTAAGATTATTTCCACGCAAACTTAAGTCCTGGTGGATGGGCCCATTTATTGTGTTTAAAATTTATCCTTATGGAGTTGTGGATATTAAAGATCTTAAGTCTGAGAAAACAATTATAGTTTATGGACATAGGATGAAACCTTATTTTATAGGAAATCAGCATAAGTTTAATGATGGAATGATGTTGGCTCAACTAGAGTTATCAGTGTGTGTTTTTTTTTTATTGTTATTTTATGTGTGACTTAAAAAAATTTAGGGATAGTATTTTTGAGACTATGATGTGTTAGTATTGATTTTAAGACTTTATTTAGTGATCTAGATATGTTAAAATGAGAATTTGGACATTAAGTTGACTAGTGAAAAAATGTGCACTAGCGCTTAAGCGCCAAATCCGGCGCTTAAGCGCGACAGTTTAAAAATATGTGCAAAATTATTATTTTATAAGGGAAAACTTCCTAGAAGTTTGTAAGAACATGCCAAGGCAGTTTCTAAACTTGCCTAGGAGTTATTGGAAGGATTTAGGCCTATAAATAGAAGGGTTTAGTGAAGGAATTTCACTCCAGATCATTTCTAGCCCTAAAGTCTAAGAGAGAGATAGATTATAAGATGATGTCTTCATGGGAGATGATTTTGAATAAGGAGGCGTCCATGTGGAAGAAATTCATTAGTCAAAGTGCGTAACATATGCATAATGGTTTCTTAGCCTATCGGCATTATTTCGGGGGTTTATTTGTGGGGAGTTACCCGCAAGAAGCTGTCGGTCGCCGGTACCGAAATTTTGTTTGTGGGGTTGCCCGTAAGAAGCTGTCGGTCATCGGAATCAAAAATCCCGTCACCCGCTTCGAAGGACGTTGAAGTATGAAATCAAACTGACCCCATATTTTTCATAGTTTAAAATGAAAGAGCACTTTACGTCAAATCTTGTATCCATCCCGAAGGATAAACACAAGACTTGAGCTTGAGGCTCGAGCAAATAAACTAAGGAAAGCATGACATCCGTTTGGTTTGCGAAACCTTTGTATTTGCCAACAAGTTTCCCTATTTAATATACAGGATTAAATAGGGTTTATATTAAGCTGGGTTCGAACATGCTTCCTATAAGGGAAAGCCCCTATAGTTAATTACATCTTAAATGACCAAAGTAATCTAAGAAGACTCTCGATAAAGATCAAGAAAATATTATCTTCAAGGGGTTTCAAAGGGTAGGACTCTTCAATGAGGTCGAACGTAGAGGTGTGAAAGGGGATTGGTTGAAATTTGAAATGTTTTATTGTAGAATCTATAGGAGGAAGAACTAGAGGATGTCAGGGATCGAGAGGCGAACCTCGGTGACTTCCCATGCCTAATGTTTTGCTTCAATTTTGAGGAGAAATATTTAGGTGTTTCATCCTGCCAATTTTATTTATTATGGCTTACATTCGTGGGAAACGATCACACAAATAACCTGGAAGATGTGAGGATTTAGGTCGTGACAAACGACAAGCTTGGAATCCTAAAACTAGTTAGGGCTTATATTGTATAATAGGGTTATACAGAGGCCTAAAGATAAGGTGAGGATTTACGTTGCATAAGAAAGAAACCTCAAAGTCCTATGGCTTTGTTGTTTAACTCTAAGGAAGGAAGATTGGTTTAGCTGGGGAAGATGGGTTTTGCTATTGAAGATGGTCGTGCTGCCCACCATGCTAGTCCCAAGCTCCTCCAGAGACGAGTTTAAGTTTTCTAGTGTGTCAAGTTATAGTGGCCCTATGGTTGAAGTTCTTTAAATTTGATGAGGGCATATTAAAGTTGATTAGAGCGACACCGGTTAGGATCCTACGGTTCCCTCATTCCGGCACCACTATTTTCTATTGGATTCACTTAGTCCAAATGAACTTACTAAACTCAACTTAATGAGCTCCATAACTTCATTTAAATTGTGGGAAGCCTTGTTAGCAAAAATAGGTTACCTCCTCCGAGGAATTCCCAATCATCTGATAGAGACGTCTTAATTTATTTGAAGTTGTAGTTTTGTGTGATGTTTATGATTAAGTTTTGAATTCTTTTATATTTTTAATGTTGTGGTGGTGAGTTTTATCTTGGTTGATTTTAATTTTGGTTTTGGGTTAGTGTTATGGTTAACATGCAAGTTTATGTAGGTAAATGCAAGCATGAAACATGTGAGGAAAACGCAGAAGAAAGACGGTACTATAAACTGTAAAAGCGTGCCTGACGAGTCTTCTCGTTCCACCACCTGAAACTTAAAAATGCATGTGAGGGCATTTATGAAGAGCAGGCAAAGTAGAGTTCCGATAATTTTCCTAACCCTATGTCATATCTTGGTGGGTCCTTAGAAGTTTAATTAAGGATGACTTTATCAAGCAAGATATATTAAGTTTGGTAGATCTCTGAGGTATCCAATAGATCTAGAGAAAGAAGCAGGACCATGTTACTCTCTCGCTGCCTGGTGGAAAATCCCGAGTTTTTTTTAAACTTATTATGTTGCTTAATAATTCATCCTGTAAATACCCTTAATGCTCAATGAACATTGATATCTCAATTACCCCTAAGAAAGGGGTAATTATCATTTATCATTTAATTTGAAAATTATGTGAGTGAATTCCCTTGAAGGGAAAGTTAGTATAATTTGAACACTTAGCCTAATTTTTAATCCTAATTAAGCTTAGTGGTGTTTCAAGGATGTTTGATTTAATTATGTTTATTTCTCTAATCCTCGTTTAGTCAATTTTGATTTAGCCTAAGTCACCACTAAGCCCTTAGGGCCTAGGTGAGTGTCTTAATTAGTTTTGAAA
>JXCR01146596.1:41232-60487 GCA_002079205.1 Phalaenopsis hybrid cultivar | reverse complement strand
AAAGATGAAAATTGAGTTTTGTATTTTCAAAAAATCTCTCTATGGATAGAGGACTTAAAGAAACAAATTTTATAATTTTTTTAATTTTTCTTTGATTTATTTGAATTATTTTAGTGAAAACTCAATTTTTAGCCTTTAAAAATTATTTTTTTAGATTTAGAATTAAATATTTTTATTTAGAAAATCAGGAAAAATATTTTAATTGTTCCTAAGTGATTAGGAAGCAATTTAGAACATTTTCATGAGTTTTATTATTTTTGTGATTTTTATGAATTTTTACTTATTTAAATATTTAAAATAAGCTAAAAATCAAGTTTTTATTTTAAATATAATTTTACTTTTATAAAATATCCCTGATCACAAAGAACTCAAAAAACTAAGTGTCATAATCTTTTGAGTTTTATTTTAAGTTTTTAAAAATCATTTAAATGTCAAAAGTGGTATTTATCTTCAAAAATCAATTTAAGTCATCAAATGAACTCAAACTAATTTGAACTTTTTATGATGAGTTCTTTGGATCATAAATCATAGTGAAGATCAAAAATCAAGTCATTTAAATGTTTATATTTTCCAAGATTATTTGTTTTAGTGATTTAGTGTTTGTAAAATTTAAGAGTATTTTGAATGAATTGACCAATAAAAATATTTCCAAAGGCTTCTCTAGTCATGGTGGACCTTCCAAAATTTTCCTAGGATTTTCTAATCAATATGCTAAATTCCATGTTTATTTTAAAGAAATAATGTAGAAAAGCTTGAAAAATATGGATCTCTATATAGGAACCTCTTCTGACTTTGGAAAAATCAAAGAATATTTCCGAGGCTAGAACATGTCAAAATTTCAAGCCAAGGTGATGTGCATATGCATGGAGAATCAAATGATTCAAAATAGTGTTTAATTAATTAAAAATAAAATATGCATGAAATGGTCTTGAAATTTATTCCACATTGTTCTCTTCTGTTCACTGAGCAAGAGGGTGCTTTTATTTTATTTTTGTGATTTTTCAACACAAAGTTATGCATTTTCTAAGCTAAGGGTATTTAAATAAATACGAAAAAGCCCTATTTACCTATTTCAACCACGCGTGATGACTAGATCCTAGGCAGCTCCGAAGGCATGCCTGGCGCGCTATGGTTGGACACCACCATCCACGTAGCTACTGACTCGGCCCACGGTTTATGTCCCGAAGCGCTGTCTGGCTCGATCTCCTCCATCCGTTTGATACACGCTCGATCGAACGGCTCCCGTCATCGTCCCCTACAGAATTAACCTGTGATCGTCCACACTTAAACCCTAAGATCTCAACCTAGACTCAACGAAATCACCTCGGGTTTGATCTTATGGACTCGTCTAAGTGAGACGAACATATCCATTTGTTAATCATGCAATTAAATTAAGCCTAATTAAATGGAGAGTCAAAATAGGCTCGGGATGAGGTGAGATTTTATACATTTGCTCTAAGAAGAGAAGCTTCTATCAGAGCGGTCCGACACGTTTGTTGGGGTCCAAGGAGGCTAGGGATTGAGTCCCTGGTCTTGGTGTAAGGCTTAAGTAAGAATTCAATCACGGCCAGATTTGGGTGTTGGTCTAGAGCTATGGTAGAGGCTCTGTGGGAGGGGGATTTTATGGGGTTTTAGCTTCTTTCACTGTCGTGATGGTGTGTGTGAAGTTAATTTGAGTTTGGTGGACTGTGGAGTTGTGTTGGGTTCTATCCTGGTTTCTGACAAGGTTTCAAGCTCAAAATTAAGCTCCGGCAATGGGAATTGGTGAGGGAAAATGGTTGGAATGCACTAAGGGGATCTTAGGGAAGCTCTCTGTGAAGTTTGGAGAGGCCTCTCTAAGAAAATTTTAGCACCTCTCCCATGGCCGTGGGAGGTGAGTATTTTGAAAAATGGTCATGACACCGCTCACAGGGCACAAGTTTGGGTGCATTGTGGTTCTTAGGTCGAGGGCAGAGGAGCTCTTCAATTTGATTTGGATGAGGTGGCCTCTAGGATTGATTTGGGTGAGGTGTCATGAGGGTGGCTCTTGGTTTTGAGCCTTCCCAGCCACTAGGCTGGCCGGCAGACCAGGGGGAGGTGGCTAGGAGCTCAGAGAACCTAGAGTAATCCATCACAACAATTTAAGTCAAATGTGCTTTGATTTGACAAATATATCTTAAGTATCTCCATTTTTTAAAATAATATCCCTTAATTTGGGGAACCTTTGCTCCATGGCTTGACTTAGGTGGTTTCATGGTGTTTGGACTGGTCACTAAGTCCAACTAATGGCTGGGGTGAAGTTAATTTGCGACTTTAGGGTGGTTAGGTCACATTTAGTGCATGGGTCCAAGTGGGTGCAAATGACCAAAACATGGGTTTGGGCTAGGCAATCCATGTCAATTGGCTCAAATAAAAGGCAAATGACCAAAAATTGGGTTTTGGGCTAGGTTAGCCATGTCAATGGCCCAAATAGTTGTTTGTTGGTGTATATGATCATAAGGAACAACTTTGGTGAAGGATGGAAGTGGTTTTGAGCTCAATTTAAGGGACATATGATCACAAGGAACAACTTTGGTGAAGGATGGAAATGGTTTTGAGTTTAATTGAAAGGTCAATTTGAAGGAATTTTGAACTTTTAATCAATTTGGTCATGTTGAGCTAGGCTTGGGTCTAGCTTGGGTTAGCCTTGGGCTAAGTCCAAATTGATTATTGTAAATTGTCAATAGGGACCTCATGAAGAGTTTTCATGTTGAGCTAGGCTTGGGTCTAGCTTGGGTTAGCCTTGGGCTAAGTCCAAATTGATTATTTTTAATGGTCAATCATGTTGGGCTAGGTTAATTTGAAAGGTCAATTTGAGGGAATTTTGAACTTTAATCAATTTGGTCATGTTGGGCTAGGCTTGGCTAAGGGTCAATTTGAGGGAATTTTGAACTTTAATCAATTTGGTCATGTTGGGCTAGGCTTGGGTGTAGCTTGGGTTAGCCTTTGGCTAAGTCCAATTTGATTATTTTGAATGGTCAATAGGGACCTCATGAAGAGTTTTCAACATGAATTGAATGCCAATTTGGAGGTTAAGGATATCAATTGGGTGAAATTTAGCGGCTTAGCTAATTTGAGGCTAAATTTGGGAATTTTAGATTTAGGCCAAAATCAAATGGGTATGAGGCTTCACCAAGGTCAATTTATGATTGATTTTGATGTATAAAAATGTTATCAAGATTTTGCAACACTAATGGAGGCCAATTTACTAGGCTATGGGTCCAATTTGGTGAGATTAGGTCATATGGTCAAAATTGGGGTTTTGAACCAAATCAAATGTGGGCCCAAATAATGGACATATTGGGCTTAGATTTGGTTTAGTTTGGTCATATAAAAAGTTAATTTGAGTTTAGGATTGAAATTGAGGTCAAATTGATGAACATTTGAATTGAATTTGGGGAATTTGGGCCCTTAAAGGAAAATTTGGGGGTTTTGGTTAAATATGGTCAAATTAGCCAAATTGGGTCATGTTCTAGTTACGCAAAATAAAATTTGGAATATTTAGGATTTATTGGGATTTTTTCGGAATTTTTGGAATTTTTGGAATTTTGGGTCCAAGAGGGGTATTTTGGTAATTTGGGGGTGTTTTAGGGGTAAAAGGCCAAGATGGGTATTTTGGTAGAGTTGAGGTACCAATCATTACCAACAAGCCATGGACCAATGGAAACCCCATTTTGGGTCCTCTACATAGTGGTCTTAGCCAAACCATAACCCTAGGGCTAGTAGGTTTAGGGGACCATCTACATGAGTATCCCAAAAGGTCAAAGGTTCTAGGCTAGAAATTTGAGTTTAGGGTTGTGAGTAAATGTGGGTGTATATGAGTGTAGTGAGTGTAGTGAGTGCCTTAGCTTCAGACCAACACCCAGGGTTAACTTTAAGGTCCAGCAGTCCTAAGGTTGACTCATCTTAAGTTTCCCCCATAGTGACTCTACCTATAAAGTGTTAGAGGTTAGGATCAACATGTGGAACTTCAAGTTAAGTAGAGAAGAGTTTGGAATTTCTAGTGGTGAGGATTCCATGTCTATTTTTCTAAGAATAGTCAATAAGAAAATCCTATGGCTGGACCTTAGGCTCTAAAAGGGAAAAAAACTAAACCTCACCCAAAAGTGAGGTCAACAAATGGACCCCCAATAGGTGTGGTGTGTTGGGCAAGCACACCGCGTGTATTGTCTTTGAATGACAAGATAAAAAAAAACCAATACAACCTCTAAGTCAACAGACCCAAAAATATGTGCAAGGTCGTGTGTGTAATTAGTTTCTGTCGGGGAATTAGCAGGTGTGTGTTTTATCAAGTCAAGAAGTAGGGACTCTCGCTGAGGATTGGAGAGTGGACTTCAAGTTATGAAATTTCAAAGATTTTTAAAGGATGGAAGTTAGAATGTAAGTGCCGACCCAGAGGTGGGAATTGAAATTCAGATACCAATCCAAAAAGATAGAGAGAGAGTCGGAATGTAAGGACCGACCTTGAATGTAATGAATGAGAAATGTAAGACTGATTAGGAAATGAGAATTAAAATGTAGGTTAATTCTCAAAAGAGAGTATCGTAATGTAAGGACCAGCCTCGAATGTAATGAATCATAAATGTAGGAATGGGAATTGAAATGTATATCAATTCTCAAAAGAGAATGTCGGAATGTAAGGATCGACCTCGAATGTAATGAATCAGAAGTGTAGGACTGATTCAGGAATGAGAATTGAAATGTAGGTATCAATTCCAAAAGAGAGTGTCGGAATGTAAGGACCGACCTCAAATGTGAGAAGTGAAATGTAAATATCAATTCAAAGATGAGAGAATTGAAATGTTGGTATCAATTTCCGGAGATGAGAGAATTAAAATGTAGGTATCAATTCCCGGAGAGAGTCAAAATTTAGGTATCGACCTCGAAATGTGAGAATTGAAATGTAAATATCAATTCAAAGATGATAGAATTGAAATGTAGGTATCAATTCCCAGAGATGAGAGCATTGAAATGTAGGTATCAATTCCCAGAGAGAGTCGAAATTTAGCTATCGACCTCAAAATGTGAGAATTGAAATGTAAATATCAATTTAAAGATGAGAGAATTGAAATGTAGGTATCAATTCTTGGAGATAAGATAATTGAAATATAGGTATCAATTCCAAAGATGAGAGAATTGAAATGTAGGTATCAATTCCTGGAGAGAGTCAAAATTTAGGTATCGACCTCGAAATGTGAGAATCAAGATGTAGGTACTAATTTGAAGATGTGATTAGAAATTTGTAAAGAGCTTGTGGTGTTGAATTTGCAGAAGTGTGTCATGTGAAAATGTTGATTTTGTTGAAAAAGATTTGTAGAGCTTTGTGGAGTTTTGTGCAGAATGCAAAATTCTTCAGGGAAGTGAAGAGAGTTAAGGTAGATAACGATGGTTGTGCTGCGCGCACACGAAAACAGAAGCATCCACTCAGCAGGTTTATTTCATTTTCTTGTTGCTTTCATCAAATTTAATTTTTCAAAAATGTGTTCTTAAGGTTTTAATTTTAATTGGTTGATTTTTAAAAGAATATTGTTTTGTTATTCACTCATTTGTGATTATTTTTTATTTGTGTTTTATTTATTTTTGAAGATTTGTTGTTTAGTTCTTTGTTCATTGAAATTATGAACCATCGCATGGTTCGTGGCTTTCATCCATCACACAAAAAGGAAACTGACAAAAAGGCACAATTTGAGAGAAATTTCTATTAATTTGCCCCAAAAAGAGATGTCATAAATCAGACATAAGCTAATGCCTCAAAAGGTACATCATGTAATACATACTGAAATACATTGAGAATCATCTCATGATATGAATACACTATAGACTGCATACATCAGATACATGTCATGTTGTTAAAAGAAAGTAAGTGAACCCTCTGTGCCCGGTATATTGAGCTCCTTATCAAGCAGACCTTCTAAGTCATGCTCCAGGATAAGAGCTCCCTTCTCATGTACTTAGAGGTACAACCTTCTCATAGCTCATATGGAAATAACTCCTCCAATTCTGGGTCCTGCTGGAATTCATACGGTATTTTACTGTTGTCCATTCTGTGGAAGGTTACAGACACCCTACGATGTTGAACTCCTGGAATGCAGTGCTTGACAACGTCTACACCGCTGCCCTTGAGAACAAGTACTGAACCCACTGGAAGAGGAATCTCTACAGCTCCTCTAAATTCTCCAGGGCCAACTATATCGATTTCTTTTCTAAATAGAATATTGTTTTTACTCATGAACGAGACCGAGCAGAAAGGCCTCAGAAAATCATGATGGTTGATGTGTGGGAAATGCAGTCACTTTCTTCATAAATGTTAATGATGCAACTATTGGGAATGCAAGTAGCGGGTAGAATATTCCACTTGACCATTCTCTTGATCATCCATTTTATCATCGGTGGTAACAGATCCACTTGGTCGTATCTGAGGATCCCAGGAGGATTTCCCTGTCTGTAGTTCATAAAATTGTAGCAACAGCCGCATTGGATGGTGATTCTTCCCTTTCCCTTATCCATTTCTTCGGCTCGGAATATGTCCTCTCCATGAGAAGGCCCACTCGACCTTTATCTCATAAATCAAAGATGAAGTCCAGAACGCTTCTTTCATCAGTTTCAGAGAAAACCCTGGTATATAGCTCCAGGCCTTCCAATATGTTGATGAACTTTCCCTGAACTTCTTCATAGAGCTCGAATTCTCTTTTATTTACTATGTTTATCTTATAGTATTCTACCATACCAAGAGTTGGCAGCTGTCGCGGGCGTTCCTTCCTTCAGGCCTCGGCGGGTACCCAAACTGGTGTTGGTTGATCCGGAATATGAGATTCAGCCTCTAGTGGGATGTATGATCCTGTGCTCCATGGTGCGTGCTGATCCGTCCTCTGTGGGACATATGGTTCATTTATCTCGAAGTCTAGAGTCTGAGACTCATTGGTTCTTGAAGTGTATTCTTCTAACGTACTAAAAAGCTATAAATGCAGAATATTGCAATCCGGGCATTCTACAAATGCGCCCGTGACTGATGTCCCGATTGGTACCTCAACGTTGCATGTTGGGCAACCCCTGCATAAGATATCTGAAATTGGGAGAACATATGATTCTGTCACAAATCCTGACTCTTCATTTATAGTGGGCAGGCTGACAGAAGTTTCTCTCAGATCAGGATCATAGATATGCCCCTCAGGAATGGGGGTAAGAAAGTTGTTCATGTCTCTTGGGCGTTTGCGTTCCTGTCATAGAAAGGCTCTTTGTTTATTTCGGCTGGCATTTCTGCGCTGAGTCTTGCGGAGCAGAGTATTCGGTAGTCGTTCATTATGGGCGGCTATCAGGTCTCTTGCTGGATTAGCTACCATGGAGGGCAGATAGTTGGGCCCCTCCATTGGATCTCATTCCGCTATCACGTTTTCACCTTTGCGAGACACATTGTCTTGAGTGGTCACCCTCAATAGTGAAGGCAGTCCCTCCTTTTCATTACTGCAGACTATGTCCATTAGAGGACCCTCGTAGTCCATATCAACTTGGTTGAAATCCACGTTAAAATCTATGACACGTCCTTGCAGCGTCATCTCTTCATTCAGTGCAAGGTTCCAGCCGTCCTGGAAGGCAAAGATCAGCCTCTGTCCTGACATTCTTCTGCAGACGACAGAAAAAAAATGTCAGTGGGCTGAAGCTTGGCATAACAAGAACAAAACAAAGTATTTATTAAAATAAATTTTAGTTTTTTTGTTGAAGAGGATTATTCATTTGATGTGTGAGTTTTGTTTGATTTAATAGTTTATTTAAATTCAAAAGTAGAGAAGAGAACGTGTGAAGTTCAAAAATCTTCTCAAAATTTTCATTATATTGAGGTTAATTACAAAGTTTGGACCCGGTCATAGACATTTTGCCACATAGATAACCCTAAAACAATCAAAGTTTCAAGGTTTTCAAAGCAAGCAGAGACAAGCAGAGGTAAGCGGCATTAAGCAGCATCAGGTTGTGTAATAGGTTTTCAGTTATCGTCCATTTATCGGTAACATGGGTCTTTCACCCTGGAAGTCAACTAACTGGTAGGCTCCTCTTGTATAGACCTTCTCAACGACAAATGATCCCTCCCAAGTTGGCTCAAACTTCCCACCTATTTTGCGGCGAGCAAGAATAGGCCTTTTGAGCACAATAAGTACGAGGTCAGCAATTTTAAATGTTCTTGGACGGACCAATTTGTCATGGGCTTGTACCATCTTTGCCTGGTAGAGCTCCAAATGTTGTTTTGCTTCCAGTCATTTTCCCTTGAGACTCTCCAGTTCTTCAAGTCTGAGTTTTGCGCTTTCTTCCGTTGTGAGTTGGTTGGCACTAGCGACTCTGAGAGATAGTGTCTGGATTTCTAGCGATAGCACGGCCTCGGTCCCGTACACAAGCATATAAGGTGTGCACTGAGTGGGAGTCCTGAAAGTCGTCCGGTAGGCCCGCAAGGCTTCTAACAGTTTCTTATGCCAATCCCTCTTATTTTCATCCAGCGTTTTCTTCAAAACCAGTACCAGTGTCTTGTTGAATCAGCCAGACCATTTGCTCTGGGATAGTAAATTGTAGAGTATCTCCAATCTATCCCATGTCTTTTGATGAAATTGTTGAGCCAGACTATTTGCTCTGGGATAGTAAATTGTAGAGTATCTCCAATCTATCCCATGTCTTCTTACAAAATTTTTGATCTTTGTACTTTTGAAAGTTGTCCTATTGTCAGAGATTATTCTTTGCGGTACTCCGAAACGGTAGACAATTTGGCTTTTGAAAATTTGAAGGATGTGCTGTGTCGTAACATCACGTAACGGTACTGCCTCTGCCCATTTGGAGAAGTAATCTGTAGCGGTAAATATGAACCTGTTNCAGAGGTTACCCATTCCCCTCCTTGACTTAAGCCTAAATGTTAATTAAGGCTAAATTTCTAAAATTACACATGCACTTTGAATTGGTTGATAGTAAATATGAACCTGTTTCCTTTGGAAGATGGAGGGTCTATCAGACCTATTATGTTTGTGCTCCAACACTCGAATGACCACGAGGCAACAGTTGGGTGTAGCACATTCGGAGGCTGGTGTAAGATCACCCATGCACTTGGCATTTGTGACATCTTCTGAATCGAATGGCCACGAGGCAACAGTTGGGTGTAGCACATTCGGAGGTTGGTGTAAGATCACCCCATGCACTTGGCATTGGTGACATCTTCTGGCTGTATCCATGCAATCGGACATCATTGCTGGCCAATAATATCTGAGTCTTTTGATCTTCATTTTCATTGTTGGCTCCGACTGGTGAGCACCACACAATCCGACATGTACTTCTTTGACAATATTTTGTGCTTCAGCNTCTGACTGTATCCATGCAATCGGACATCATTGCTGGCCAATAATATCTGAGTCTTTTTATCTTCATTTTCATTTTTGGCTCCGACTGGTGAGCACCACACAATCCGACATGTACTTCTTCGACAATATTTTGTGCTTCAGCTCTCCTCAAACACCGTAGCCACATTTGGTCAAACGATCTTCTGTAGAGAACATTTCCCACCAGANCCTCAAACACCGTAGCCACATTTGGTCGAACGATCTTCTGTAGAGAACATTTCCCACCAGAGTGTAAGACATGGCCCTTCTTATGATGTGGTGCGCCTCAGACTTGTCTTCTGGTAGCTTTCCAGTATGCAAATATTCTATTAATGGCTTGCGCGAATCTTCATTGATGTCTGCAACTGTATTTATTGTTTCTTCTCTTCCAAGCTTGTGTAGGGTTTCGAAGTCGTTTCGAGACAAGACTCGTCTTCCTTGCACCGTGACTTTGATGGAATCCTCCGGGGGGCATACCATTTCCTTAGCAAGTTTTGCTAGAGCGTCGGCATGAGCATTAAATCCCCGAGGAATCCGGTAGAAAGTCACCTCAAAAATCTTCTCCAGGAGCTTCATTATGTACTGATGGTACTCTGNCTTGTGTAGAGTTTCGAAGTCGTTTCGAGACAAGACTCGTCTTCCTTGCACCGTGACTTTGATGGAATCCTCTGGGGGGCATACCATTTCCTTAGCAAGTTTTGCTAGAGCGTCGGCATGAGCATTAGCTCTCCGAGGAATCCGGTAGAAAGTCACCTCAGGAATCTTCTCCAGGAGCTTCATTATGTACTGATGGTACTCTACTAATCTTGGTTTCAGAATTTTGTATTGTCTGGTGACCTGCTGGATGACAAGTTGAGAGTCACCATAAATGATAATGTTTTTTATATCCATTGAGATTGCCAATTCCAATCTAGTGATTAAAGCTTCATATTGTGCTTCATTGTTAGTGAACGGCTCCGTCAGGTGGTATGAGAACCTCATCATACACTTATCTGGCGTAATAAAGATCATACCGATCCCTGCCTTGCCTGGTATAATTGTGCCTGATCCCTTGTCTTTCCTGGCCGTNTTTTTTATATCCATTGAGATTGCCAATTCCAATCCGGTGATTAAAGCTTCATATTCTGCTTCATTGTTAGTGAACGGCTCCGTCAGGTGGTATGAGAACCTCATCATACCCTTATCTGGCGTAATAAAGATCATACCGATCCCTGCCTTGCCTGGTATAATTGTGCCTGATCCCTTGTCTTTCCTGGCCGACGAAGCACCATCGAAGTACATTTCCCAGTGTTGCGCACTAGAAAATTCTATTTGTAGTAATTGCTCATCTGGTAACTCATCGTTGAGAGAGGACCCAGCTGACAGTGGGTGCGCAGTGAGAAAATCCATAAAATCTGTCCCTTGATAGCGCGGAGGGGAACAAAAGTTATATCAAATTGCAATAAGATCATTTACCATCTTGCTAAACATTTGGAGAGTGTTGGTCGGGTCATCAGATATTGCAATGGATTAATTTTTGAAATTAGGGTAATCTTATGAGAAAGCATGTAATTTCTAATACTTCTCAATAGGTGGATACCTTATCTCCGTCGATATAAGACGAGGACTAAAGTAGTAGAGTGCATTTTCTTTTCTCTCCTCATTGACTTGGGCTAAGAGGGCTCCGAGAGAGTCATCCAAAGCCGTGGTATAAAGTATCAACGGTTTCCCCGGGATAGGGACTGCCAAAACAGGAGGTGTCATTAAATATTGTTTAACGTCCTCAAAGGCCCTCTGGCATTTCCCTTCCCAAATAAATTTGGAGTCCTTTTTAATTAATGCCAAGAAAGGCTGACACCTACCTGAGTGATTAGAAATAAAGCATCTTAGATATGCCAACTTCCCCTGAAAGGAACGTAGCTATTTCAATGTTTTAGGGGGAGGCATTTCCAAGATAGCTTTAATCTTATCCGGCTCAATCTCGATTCCTCGATGACGAACAACAAATCCTAGAAATTTCTCGGATGTAACGTCAAAGGCGCACTTTAAGGGATTCATTTTAAGGTCATATCGTCATAACCGTTCAAACACAATCCTCAAATCATACAAATGACATATTTTTCGTTTACTTTTGATAACCTGATCATCCAGGTAGCATTCTACTTGATTGTGAATGAGGTCGTCAAAAATCTTCATAAGTAATGTATATGATCCGAGGGCTCTTTCTCTCTTTTGGTTGAATCCACTTAACATCATCTTATCGACCGTAAGCACTTGAGCTTCAATATCCAAATAGGCCAATGTTCGTAGGCTCATCAAGTTAAGAGATGCTTCTGGATCTACTAAAACTCTGGACAACACAAATCTGCCGATGTTGACGTAGATATAGAGTGGACGGTTATGGTCGGCGGTACTGAGCACAAGTCTTCATCTGTAAAGGTTACCCCTGACTGTTCTCTCAACGAGCAAACTTCATCTGAGGGTGTGCTAGCCAATTGAGCTAAGAAAATTTCTGGATCAAGCAAAGCTGTAACCAGAGATACTCTCATTTCTTTTGACAGGATCAGAGCATCGTAGATGCTTAGTCGGGTCGTCAACTTCCTAAGATGAGCTAGCACGTTGTATTTGCATGATCCTCCAACTTTATCTTGATTACGTGGTTCTTCCACTAATGGAGGTGAAGGTATCTCTTCTCGAGTCATTATCTATTTTCCTTTATCTATTGGAGCTATTCTTGGTGGTAACACTTTTCTGCTCCTTAAGTTAATTTCTGTGACTTCTTCTTTTTGAGATATTATCATTGAATCTTCCGATGTCCCTTCCTCTTCGTCAAAAAAATCTAAGTTGATGGAAAGCGGTGTACCATGACGCTCAAAAGATGGCTCTTCGTCATCGATGCTGTCGTAAGAGATATAATTGATGTCTTCTTTGGACTTGACAATGAGTTCATCAGACTCGAGTACAATTTGAGGATCATTTTGGGGATCTAGATCGCAGTTAGATCGGTCATAATCAGTTACGTTATCACCAGAAACAGTTAAAATATAGCCAAAATCACAATCTTTATATTCATAAGACCCCGGAGGGACACAAAGATAATCATACAAAGTTAAGGGTTTGAGGATTTTCTTCCCCAAATTTGAGACAACCAGTCTAGCAGAGGCAGCCCCTATCCTACCCCCCGTCCTATCAATCTTCGCAGTGACGCTCTTCTTTTTGCCCTTCGTCCTTGACGATGATGGATCATCTGGCGAAATCTTCATCTCAGGCTTGGTGTGCTGCGGACTCTGAATGGAGGCTTATTTTGATGCAGACTGTATCTTGTTCAATATCTTCTTCGATGATCTGCTCCATACCTCATTCCATCCTTCTTCAGTGTTTGTAGAAGCTTGTTTTGATGAATCTTGTATGTGATTAAGGACCCTCTTGAGTTCATCCCAAGTTGTACTCCATTCATCTATTCCGACGTACGGATCAATTAGGGAGATTGGCTCTGCCGAAATCATGTTTATGAAACCTTTTTCAGGTTCTCTCGAATACTCCTTCAGGATTGTTATGCTTGAGGTTCTTCTCGAGCCAGTACTTAAAGACGAAACACTTGCAACCGGTGTATGGGCAATTAATTTGGTTCATTCTTCTTATCCACCTCTTCAGGTTTCTTTGGATCAGGCAGTTTGAATTTATTTGGTTCGTTTTTCTTATCCACCAGTGTGCCCAAGCAACCGGTGGTATGGGCAATAATTCAGTTCATTCTTCTTTTCCACTTCTTCAAGTTTCTTTGGATCAGGTAGTTTGAATTCTGGTTTCTTCATCAAGCTTTTGAATATTTTAGGTATAGCTTCATCCTTGAAGGAATACACAACTTTTTGTCGCTCTAACAGGGATATTCTCTTACCCGTTGTTCGAGGTGATCCCTCTTGAGACGGTCGTTGGTTGGATTGACTATTCTGTTTCTGGGAGTACTGTGATGAAGACTGGTGATGCTTTTCTGTATATGCCTTTATTGGCTGTTTTCCTTTATCGATAGTTGCGACTACTCCAGATTTCTTTTCGAACACTCCGGTCATCTTAGCCTTTTCATGTGGCTCCATGTGCTTCATTTCTTCTTTAAGACTGTTGGCTTTACTAAGTAGCTTCTCGAAGGATTTGATGGTGAGTCCCTTAAGCATGAAAGCTACTGGCCCATGAATGCTTTTGAGTAAAATCTCAATCGCTTGATGTTCCTGTAGCTGAGGTTCACATTTCATGCTAAGGTTTCTCCACCTCAAAATATAGTCTACCAGGGTTTCATTGGGCTTCTGCTTCTCCATCATGAGCTCTCTAATAGACACATGATGTTGTGCCCTGGCAAATCTTTTCACAAATAATTGTTCCAACTCAGAAAATATTTTAACTGACCCGTTAGGTAGGTCAACGTACCAGTCAAAAGCAATTCCGGACAAGCTGCTGATGAACTGTTGATAAAGTAGAGCTTCGTTATTCCTCGTGTTACCACAACTGGCTCAGAAATGTGCTATGTGTTGTCTGGGATTTCCAGTCCCATCGAATATCTTGAAGTTTGGGGCCACAAAACCCTTGGGGAAAGGGACGGCATCGAACTTCTCCTGGTAAGGTCTACCCTTTAAAATTGATGCACCTCCCTAGGACTGGGCTAAGGCATCCCGTACTTGTTCAACCATTTGCTTGAACTCTTTTTCTGGCATGGCACATGACGGAGAATCTTTCTTTGGTTGTTCATCTTTGTCTGCTGAAGTAGCCTCCCTTGTTTCATCCGTGATGTGTATGATTTCTGGCAAATTAATCTCTGGAGAAGCCAATCTTGGTGCTTGTGATTGCCCCTGAATGGTGTCCATGGTGGTCATAGTTGCAGTCATCTCTTCTATTCTTTTCTCCAGTAGATTAACATGTTCATCCCTTAGGAGGATAACCCTACGCAACTCATCTAGGGCGTTCTCTTCAGTGTGAGGTTGAG
Source organism: Phalaenopsis hybrid cultivar (assembly GCA_002079205.1). Classification (NCBI taxonomy): domain Eukaryota; kingdom Viridiplantae; phylum Streptophyta; class Magnoliopsida; order Asparagales; family Orchidaceae; genus Phalaenopsis; species Phalaenopsis hybrid cultivar. Next base: position 46,171 of record JXCR01146596.1, on the reverse strand, counting down.
CCTCGCGTGCAGATGTTGTAGCTCTGGTTTCAATTACATGGACATCCATGAAATCCTCCTCCAAGTAATCACTGTAATCAAATTTTTTATTGTCACTATTGACGGAAACTCCGTGCTCTACAGCTAACTCAGAAATCTCGATCCTGAGTTTCTTAACTTTTTCCTCAATTATCGATTCCTTGATTGCTTTAAGATTTGGAGGACCCTGATGGACATCCTCTACTTGTTCCTCCATCTTGCTGGCTATTTTTGCAACGATGTTAGATATTTCAGGCACTGGTTTTACTTCCTATCTTGCAGGCTCACTGAACTGTATCGGTGTAGCGACCTTGGGTAACCATACCCTCTTCTTCGACGATGATGTCTCAGAATGGGACGTCTTAGTAGAGACATTCATATGTCGAGGGAAGGTATGCTCCCCGTGGTGTAGACCGGCTACACTGTCAAGTAATCGTCTTGTCTTTCTTTGCGGGATTGCAGGAATGGCGGGTAAGCTCCTCAGACCTAGTCTTGACTTAATCAGTTGGCGGCCTGCGGTCCTTGTGGTGGAATGATCGGCGGTGACTATAGTAGTATCAATTTTGTTTCCCAAACGGAACTAGACGGGAATACGGGTAGGTGATTTTTCAGTCGACTTGTGAGACTTTCTAACAGACTTAACATCCTTCAAAATTTCTTCTTTCATACGAGGGGAAATCACATGTCCCACTCAAGTAACTGACTAACAGAACATCCTTCTTTAGTAGCAAGCCTGCTGAAGAATGCACTAACTCGGGTGATGGGAATGAATTTCTTTCCCTCCTCACTGTGTCCACGGAGTGATGGTAATGTGGCAGCAATCCTCTGGATACCCATATCCATCAATATCTGTCAGAGGATGGAATCTACTCCCTCGTAGGAGTGGATAAATTTCTGGTAACACTTCTTCAATTCGATGAGGCTCCTTCTCAACGGGTGTGTTCTCAGGAGTCTGGGCTTTGATGGCCCTCCAAACTCTTCTATTGTGGTTCCTCCTCTGAGTTTGGGTTAGCGGTACAGTCCTTGAGCTCAACCTTATTTCAAACATGGGTTGTGGGAAAGTCAATCCCTCACNACGGGTGTGTTCTCAGGAGTCTGGGCTTTGATGGCCCTCCAAACTCTTCTATTGCGGTTCCTCCTCTGAGTTTGGGTTAGTGGTACAGTCCTTGAGCTCAACCTTATTTCAAACATGGTTTGTGGGAAAGTCAATCCCTCAGTCGGGTCTTCAACGACCATCACTTCTTTCCCCTTAGCAGTAACGGGGATAGCAGGTTTGACATGTGTCGCAATGGTAGTAGTTTTAGCCTTCTTGCAGGCAGGGAAGTCCTGAAGGCAGTTCAAACTGAATTCTACAGACGGTTCTTGCATTTCTGGAGCAGCGATCTTCATTACCATGAATGGGGCTTTCCAAAGGATGACCTCGAGATCTTCAAATCCAGTACCGAATTTGATGGTGGAAGCGACGTTAAGGACGCTANAGACGGTTCTTGCATTTCTGGAGCAGCGATCTTCATTACCACGAATGGGGCTTTCCCAAGGATAACCTCGAGATCTTCAAATCCAGTTCCGAATTTGATGGTGGAAGCGACGTTACGGACGCTACGGTCCTTTGGCAGATTGCAGGAAAAGGTCAGGGTTGGGTAGGCCATTGCAGCGGGCTTTAAAACAAAAAGTTTAAGGGTTAGCTATATGGTCAAAAACCTCGTAATCTTTAATGCAAGCTCTGAAAATAGAGGTTGATCTGTAGACCAGGCGGGTCTTAATTTACNGGGTTAGCTATATGGTCAAAAACCTCGTAATCTTTAATGCAAGCACTGAAAATAGAGGTTGATCTGTAGACCAGGCGGGTCTTAATTTACGGGTATTTTTTAATATTTTTGTTTAAAAAGGTGTAAAATTTAATTAATATAAGAAAATTTCAAAGTGCACGCAGCACAACACAATTTGGTTTAATTTACGAAATAGCAAATCAAATTTGGAAGGGAGATGTGAAGAAATTTTAATACCCAGTGCGGGACCCAATTAGTGGCAAAAAATGCTCAGGTGGAATTAGTCCACCGACACACCTATTGGGGATTCGACCTCATATGAAAATTTAAAGAGTCCTTAATGGCCTTCTGAACCCCTCTGTTTAGAGATGGTTGAACAGCTAGTCCTGAAGTCCAAGGAGTTGGTTGTACTTTCTTAGACAGAAATGGGTAAAGTATGTCAACGGAAGAAGGGTAATTTGGTCCAAGAGGGACATGGATACATTACCGATGTGTGAAAATAATATTTATTGATTTGAATGGAGAGAAAAGCACATTCCCTAGCGGAGTCGCCAGAAGCTGTCAGCGTTATTTAGGGGGTTTGTTGTGGGGAGTTGCCCGTAAGAAGCTGTCGGTCGCCGGTATCGAAATCCCGTCGCCCGCTTCGGAAGGACGTTGAAGTATAAAATCAAGCTGAACCCATATTTTCATAGTTTAAAATGAAAGAGCACTATACCTCAGATCTTGTATCCATCTCAAAGGATAAACACAAGACTTAAGGATGAGGCTCGATCAAATAAACTAAGGAAAGCAANAAGTCCAAGGAGTTGGTTGTACTTTCTTAAGACAGAAATGGGTAAAGTATGTCAACGGAAGAAGGGTAATTTCGTCCAAAAGGGACATGGACACATTATCGATGTGTGAAAATAATATTTATTGATCTGAATGGAGAGAAAAGCACATTCCCCAGTGGAGTCGCCAGAAGCTGGCAGCGTTATTTTGGGGGTTTGTTTGTGGGGAGTTGCCCGTAAGAAGCTGTCGGTCGCCGGTATCAAAATCTCGTCGCCCACATCGGAAGGACGTTGAAGTATGAAATCAAACTGACCCCATATTTTCATAGTTTAAAATGAAAGAGCACTATACCTCAGATCTTGTATCCATCCCAAAGGATAAACACAAGAATTAAGGATGAGGCTTGATCAAATAAACTAAGGAAAGCATGACATCTGTTTGGTCTGCAAAACCTTTGTATTTGCCGACAAGTTTTCCTATTTAATATAAAGGAAGGTTTATATTAAGTTGGGTTCAGACATGCTTCCTATAAGGGCAAGCCCCTATAGTTAATTACTTCTTAAATGACCAAAGTCATCTAAGAAGACTCTCGATAAAGATCAAGAAAATATTATCTTCAAGGGGTTTAAAAGGGTAAGACTCTTCAATGAGGTCGAAACTAGAGGTGCGAAAGGGGATTGGTTCAAATTTGGAACGTTTTATTGTAGAGTCTAAAGGAGGAAGAACTAAGGGATGTCAGGGATCCAGAGGCAAACCTCGGTGACCTCCCAAGCTATCCTAATATTTGGCTTCAATATTAAGTAGAAATATTTAGGTGTTTCAACCTACCAATTTTATTTATTGTGGCTTACTTTCGTGCGAAACAATCACACAAATAGTCTGGAAGATGTGAGGATTTAGATCATGACAAACGACAACCTAGGAATCCTAAGATGTGTTAGGGCTTATATTGTATAAGAGGGTTATACAGAGGCCTAAAGATAAGGTGAGGATTTACGTTGCATAACCAAGCAACCTCGAAGTCCTATGGCTTTGTTGTTTAAGTCTAAGGAAGGAAGATTGGTTTTAGCAGGGGAAGACAGGTTTTGATGTTGAAGACGGCCGTGTTGCCCACCATGCTAGTCCTATGCTCCTTCTGCGATGAGTTTAAGTTTTCTAGTGTTTCAAGTTATAATGGCCCTATGTTTGAATTCCTTTAAATTATATGAGGGCATATTAAAGTTGATTAGAGCGACACCGGTTAGGATCCTACGATTCCCTCGTTCCGGCACCACTATTTTCTATTGGATTCACTTAATCCAAATGAACTTACTAAACTCAACTTAATGAGTTCCATAATTTCATTTAAACTATGGGAAGCCTCATTAGCAACCGTAAGTTACCTCCTCCGAGAAATTCCCGATCATCTGATAGAGACGTCTTAATTTAGTTGAAGTGGTAGTTTTGTGTGATGTTTATGATTAAATTTTGAGTTATTTTATATTTTTAATGTTGTGGTGGTGAGTTTTATCTTGGTTGAATTTTAGTTTTGGTTTCAGGTTATGTTAATGGTTAACATGCAAGTTTATGTAGGTAAATGCAAGCATGAAACATGTAAGGAAAAGGCAGAGAAAGACGGTACTATAAACTGTAAAAGCGTGCCTGGCGAGTCTTCTCGTTCCACCACCTGAAACTTAAAAATGCATGTGAGGGTATTTAAGAAGAGCAGACAAAGTAGAGTTCCGATAATTTTCCTAACCCTATGTCATTTCTTGGTGAGTCCTTAGAAGTTTAATTAAGGATGACTTTATCAAGCAAGATATATTAAGTTTGGTAGATCTCTGAGGTATCCAACAGTTACAGAGAAAGAAGCAAAACCATGCTACTCTCTCGTTGCCTAGTGAAAAATCTCGAGTTCTTTTTAAACTTATTATGTTGCTTAATAATTCATCCTGTAAATAAGCTTAATGCTCAATGAACATTGATGTCTCAATTATCTTTAAGAAAGGGGTAATTATCATTTATCATTTAATTTGAAAATTTTGTGAGTAAATTACCTCGAAGGGGTAGTTAATTTGAACACTTAGCCAAATTTTTAATCCTAATTGGGCTTAGTGGTGTTTCAAGGATGTTCGATTTAGCCTAAGTCACCACTAAGCTCTTAAGGCCTANGCCCTGGCAAATCTTTTCACAAATAATTGTTCCAACTCAGAAAATATTTTAACTGACCCGTTAGGTAGGTCAACGTACCAGTCAAAAGCAATTCCGGACAAGCTGCTGATGAACTGTTGATAAAGTAGAGCTTCGTTATTCCTCGTGTTACCACAACTGGCTCAGAAATGTGCTATGTGTTGTCTGGGATTTCCAGTCCCATCGAATATCTTGAAGTTTGGGGCCACAAA
>JXCR01146595.1:115603-130647 GCA_002079205.1 Phalaenopsis hybrid cultivar | reverse complement strand
ATATATATATATATATATATATATCTCGAAAATACCAAGCAGCAAGGATCAGTAAGACCCAAAAAATTCAACACTATAGAGCAGTGAGACCTCCAAGAAAAGGAAACTCTAGGTGCAATAAATTTACTCCCCAAACACGGATCGAGCAAGAGAAAACTGCAACAGTCATCATAAGAAACAAAACACAAGCAAAATAGATGGTGAAAAGATGACCAAAAATCAGCTCAGATATAAACCATTAAACTCGCTATCTTCTGACATTAATTAAATCTCTGTTTAAAAGAGTTTGAAGGTGAGGCGGAGGCAAAACCCCCACCATAATTCTTTGCAGGCCTTGCTTAGCCAACTAATCAGCAGTAGAATTACATTCCCTATAAATGAAATCAACTTGTATAAACAAATTGTGCTTTTTTATATTATCATGTATCATGATAAGCAAACAAATGCATTCCAGATAGGAGTTGTGATCTGATTGAAAATGTTAAAGAGTGCCTTAGAGTTCGTCTTAATATGTAAAGCATGGAAATGAAAAAGAACAGCAATATTTAATGCATTCCATAGAGAGTAACACTCGGCCTCCAGAGGTGACGAGGCACAAACTGGCGAGGCAAAATAACAAAGGCAGCTTCCCATAGAATTTTGAAAAATGCGAATTATATATATATATCTTTTATATTACATTAATTTAAATGAAAATGTGAATTCTATTTTTTAAAAAATTAAAATAGTGATATTTTTTTATGTGATATGAAAGATTTGGATGGCATGTGTATAATACATATATATAAGAATTAGGTGGTAGTTAGATGAGGGTACTTGAGATTACCAGCCAATAGGTGCCCAAGATTTATTCGAGCGTTACAAATTGCAAGTGTTGATTATATTTGACATTTATAGTTTATCATGATAGACCAATCTTTTGATAACTATAATAGTAGAGCGATGGTGTCCACTGACTAATATAAGTTTGTGAGAGGATAAAATACATATTAAATTATATGTTATTCATATAATTGTAGTTAATAATATATTAATTATGTTTAATAATTTCAGGTGAGATAACTAGTGCATTGCAGGATGTACAAATTTTTCTTAACATTATGGTGGATGGACAGACCCTGATTGGTCTAATTGTTGTTGGCTGGTGGTCTAGCCGGCTAGATTCTTGCGATGAATTATTAGGAAGTCATCAAAATATAAATGAGGTTATCTATGATCATGAGGATGAAGAAGTCGTGGGAAACTTTCAAATGGGCCACTCTCAATCCATTACTATTGTTCGTCGGTTAAGATATGTCTTTTATACAGAATCTTATGAGGATTTGGATTATCCCACTTTTTTGTAAATGTTAAAGCATACATTTTATATATGTTAGGTTGTTTTTTACTACCTGATTCATCAAGCTCGCACATGCATTTACAGTATTTAATATTACTTGAAGATTTAGGATTATTTTTGTAGTACTCTTTAAAAGGCACTATTGTAACACAACTGTACTGAGAGTTAAATCTGGCCACAAAACTTACTCGTGCTAGAATAACCAGATGTTTACATCTATTACAAGTTTGGTGCTAGGAGCATTTGCATATTGAGAGAACTATTCTTCGTGTTCCTATTCCCAAAGATTTATCACGCATGCCCTTGGGATTTAGGTATGTTTTATGTAGACTACTTATGTTTGAAAATGTGGATGCAATTTCATTTATAATTTTATTTGATCTACCAAGATAGAATGCGGATAGAGAACGAGAAGTGCCCCATGAAATGTATAGAAATAAAATTGATGGACTAATGCAGAGTTAGATATATTAATTTATATAAATAATCTTTTACATAATTTATCTAATTTATAACAAATCATAAGATCCAAACAAACGGATTATTTAGGCATCATTTTTCGACAGTATTATGGTGTGATTACCAGAGATTTGTCTTGAGAGTGGAAATATGGATAACTCATGAACCTCTTATCAACTAGAAAAGTGTGGAGTGGCATCTAATAAATCGAGTATTGCAACATTTTTTTTTTATGTACAATCCACATTGATTGGGTCAATAGATCGACCATTTCCACTAGTCGATGGATGAGGAAAACCCAACAGGGATTTAATGCATTGCCATCAAAATTTCATTGCTTTGTGAAACAACCATCAAGCTCTCATAGATCCATTAAACTCACCTTCGAGTGATGGAAGTGTAGAATTCTCGCATTATTTGTAGTGGTATAGATCATGGGCATCGATCTACATAGTTCAATCGTCTGTTGTACCATGGATACTTACCACGCAAGGTCACCCGGGGATAGATTAATGGTGAGTAAATATAATATAATGATTTTCTACATATTATTTCTTATATATTGTCCTGATTTAATAAATTATGAACTCATGCATGTTGACTACTACATTTGTTCAAAGGGTCATACTAGTATATTTGTTTGTGGTCAAGGTGAAAATGTGATGACAATGCAAGAAGGATATGATGAACTCACTGAGCTTTTCAATAAGTGGATCAATTATTCTATATTGATTATAGTGAGTTCTACAAACCACCAAAACACACTTCCCAAAGATCTACATTTATCCTAAAGCGGTCACCCGAAAACTTCTCAAGAGGATTGACTGTAGATACTTGAAGATCTTTTGCCTATGTTGGACCCTCAACATATGTAGAACTGCGACATATGCAGGACCCTCAACATATGTAGGACCTTCAACATCATATGAGGGTTCTTCATATTCTCCACACTGATCAACTTTAGAGGATGGACGCTAAGATCTTCAATTTCATTTGGGTCCCGACTACAGTAGACCACCATTTCACATTCAACAAGAGACTCTAGTTGTCACATCAACTGGTGATAATATACAAGAGGGTGATGATGAAGAACATCAATTACGACAATCTAACCATCAAGATATATTCTAGGATTATGAGCTCTTCATCTAGAACTAAGAAAATAGATTTTATCATATTTTTGTAATCATTGTCCTGTCAACTAATTTTTCAATATAGGTTGAATTTAATTTCAAAAATTTTATGTTCGAAAGTTATTACTTCCAATGTTGAAGTTTAGACAAAATTAAGTTATTTTCAATATTTTGATTATTTAAATATTACCCGCCAAAATTAATTTCTTGTTTTCCTTCAATTAATTATTTTTTATTTTTATTTTTATTAATAATTCATTAAATAAAGTATTTAAATCAATATTATTAATTTATATCATTTTATAACTATATTTTATAAATTCGAAATTTATTTATTATATTCAATCAAATACATTAACATTTTTATTTCAGATATTCATTTTTTTCAAAAATTCGTATTTAAGAAAAAAATACCATTTCACTATCAAATTCTTTTAAATTTTAAGATTATAAATATTATTATAATATTTTACTAAATTCTTTTCTTAAAATTTAATTTTTATAATCGAGAATTTTTTTAATATTTAATTTTTATAATTGGGATGCATGGGTGTGAGGGGTGAAACTCAAAAATATTTTGCCTTTAACCTTGCGTTTCACATTAAACTTGCGTTACACGTTAAATGCAACAAATGTTTCTGTTTCACTAGATACACAAATGCCCCTTGCGATTTTGCTACTCCTGCGTAATTCCCATCTAACCTGCTCCTAATACTAATATTACATAACCTTAAGTCTCTTTTAGAAATTTGGCATATATATACATATATACATATATGTATATAGATATCTCAAATACTTAAAAGTGTGCCTACCGTGGCCTGTTGGTAGAGCAGTCTCTCTGAAGGTCATAAGTCCCCTCAAGTCACAGGTTCGAATCCTCCGTGTGTAGGGTATGGTACTCGAATATTTAGCACACTAAANTTGCGTTTCACATTAAACTTGCGTTACACGTTAAATGCAACAAATGTTTCTGTTTCACTAGATACACAAATGACCCTTGCGATTTTGCTACTCCTGCGTGATTCCCATCTAACCTGCTCCTAATACTAATATTACATAACCTTAAGTCTCTTTTTAAAATTTGGCATATATATACATATATACATATATGTATATATATCTCAAATACTTAAAAGTGTGCCTACTGTGGTCTGTTGGTAGAGCAGTTTCTCTGAAGCTCATAAGTCCCCTCAGGTCACAGGTTTGAATTCTCCGTGTTTAGGGTATACTACTCGAATATTTAGCACACTAAANATTGCCGAAGTCGCCGGCAGATTCCTGGACTTGGCATAAGAGGAACCTGAATAATGTTAAGGTTTAGCTGCGCCTGCTTTAAAACAGGTGTATTGGTTCTCAGGAACAAAGGAGAGGGTAATGGGGATAAAACGAAAAATAAAAAAATTTTGGGTCAATTTTAAAATAAATTTTAAAATTTATCCTTAGATCATTCTCTCTGTAACGTAGCACCATTTCAACTCTCTCTATGTTATACACACATACTGTGCGCACACACTTGTTGTCATACAGTTTATGGAGAGGTCTGATTTATTGTTATGAATATATAATATCAATTAAGTTAATATATAAGAAAATGGATGTATTATATGTATTTGTAATCATATTTTTTAGTGATGCGTTTGTTATGATTGGATGTTAGAAGTTTTGCTGAAAAAAAGTGTATTATTCAAGGGCTATGCATGTAAGAGCTAGTAGTATTATGGTGATTTCTGATTTGATGTTAGAGTTTAGGGGGTGTTCGGTAACACTTTAAATAAGATTTATGCTGGGATTTAATGTAAATCCAGCCACAAGAAAATCACAAACTAAATCTGGCCAGCAGTCCCTTGAATCCAAGTTTCTCCTTGTTCTGTAACTTGATTTATTTTTGGACGTAAATCCGGATTTACTCGATGCGATTGTTTTATATTTGAAAGAAGATCACACGTGTGGATTTATATCAAACACTTCAAATAGATTTAAGAGGAGTTATACTTGAACCAAATGAAACACTATTATAGATTTTACAATATTTAGATTTGATAAATGTTGATTTACCGGCTTTACTAAATTCTATTTAATGTAAATCCTATGCGCAACCAAGCACCCCCTAGATGAGTTAAACTATGATTTCACTAAAGGAATTTATTCTATTTTCGATAGTCATATACCATCAGTTAATATCATAAAATCATCGGCTAATAAATTTTCTAGCTTGTCAGTGATTTTGAAGGCGTAGCTAAAACCATTTTCAGCAATTCATAAACAAACTGTTTTACCGACGACTTTTTGTTATGGGTGATATTCCAATGAGCGATGATCGTCGTTTTATGATAAATTTGAAGACATAGGTAAGTCGTCAATTTTTGTCTGGATTTTAATTATCTACAATCATTGAATTTAACTGTTATTTTTGCATAGGTAAACTGTTGCATGTAACATACAAGGTAGTCATCGACAAACTGGAATAAATGTCAATTTTTTGTTGTAGAAACAAACCATCAGTTATGCTTCAGTATAGCAACGATAAGCTGTAAGAAAACTGTAGAAATGAAAAAAAAAAAAAATCTCTTGCTTCCTGGTGACAATTTTCACACCTACAATCAAAGATGCAATAACTACAACGCAGTTTTACCAATACAAATATTTTTAAAACTTAAATCACAGTAATAAACTTTCCAATCAAATAGATAAAAATTGNCTGGTTGATGCACTGTCAAAAGACCAATGATAAGCTGTAAGAAAACTATAGAAATGAAAAAAAAAATCTCTTGCTTCCTAGTGACAATTTTCACACCTACAATCAAAGATGTGATAATTGCAACGCAATTTTACCAATACAAGTATTTATCAAACTGAAATCACAGTAATAAACTTTCCAATCAAATAAATAAAAATCGAAAATCATTAAATTAAGCATATATAAAAAAAGGTTTAGAAAAAGAATGTCCGCTCTAATGTTATATATATATATATATATGAAAAAAGACCCTAGCTAAACATCCTCCGTGCCCTCATCATCATCCTCATCATAAAAACCATCTGTCATTGGTTGCTATTCTCGCTAGTCTGCTCGGCGCTGAAGTACATCTAATTCCGATTTCATCTTGGCCTCTATCTCTGACCTCATCTCGGTGAGCTAGGCCGTGACCCGTAAGGACATTTGAATGTAGTCTTTTTCTAATTCTCAGGAGCTATTAGCATTTGATGGTACCTTGAATATTTATCGAGGAAACAAAAATATGATAACCCACTAATCTATCCAACATCTGGTCCAAAAAAGGTAACGAAAAATGATCTTTCCTAGTGGCTAAATTTAATTTTCTATAGTCAATACAAATTCACCACCCAGTGACTTATCTAGTAGGAATTAATTCATTCCTTTCATTACAGCTACAATCACTTCCGTCTTTCTTGGAAACATAATAGATCAGAAAAATCCATGCACTGTCCGAAATTGGATAAATAATACCTGCATCTAATTAATTTATTATTTCTTTATTTACCACTTTTTCATAATATAATTCAATCTTCTTTGAGGATTTGCTGGATCTGCTCTAAGTTTATGATTATCTTCCTTTAAAACCCTGTGCATATATATTGAATGGTTGATTCTTTTGATATCAGCCAATGTCTATCCAAAGGCTTTCTTGTAATGTCTTAATGTTTCAATTAATTTTTTTCTCTTGAGATTCCATTTAGTTTGAGGATATTATTACTAGTAATGTTTATGAATTCCCTAAATAAGCATACTTTAGATGCTTTGGGATTACCTTCATCTCTAGTTCAGGAGGTTCTTTAATAGAAAGAATGAGAGGTTTATTTTTTTCTGTTGCATCTAAAAGCTCAAACCTTTCCTAAACATAGTTTGAATCCTCATTAATCATCTCAATAGACTCATCTTGGAAATTAGTATCATTTTCATACCCCTGTTCTTGTTGTCTTGTTTTATCTTCACAATTTTCTCTGAATTGATCATTACTTAAATAATCAATAATCTCCATTCAATAACACTCATCTTCTATTCCCTTAGCTCGATACTTCATCAACTTTAACACATTAAAAGTGACTTCCTGGTCATTAACTATCATGATTAACTCCTTTTTTTATACATCTATCATAGTGCATACATTAACAAGAAAATGTTTCCCTAAAATGATAGATATTTCTTTATCTTCCTACATATCTAAAACATTGAAATCCATAGGGAAGATACATGTATCCACCTTAACCAGTACTTCTTTTATAACCCATTTTGGATACGTGATTAATCGATCAGCTAATTGAAGGGTTACAGTAGTAGGAGAAATCGCTCCTAAGCCTAACCTTCTGAATATAGATAAAGGCATAAGGTTAATGCCAGCTCCTAAATAACATAGAATTTTTTCACAGAATCTTTCTCCTATATCACATGGAATAGTAAAGCTACTAGGATCTTTAAGTTTTTAGGAAGTTTTTTCTGAATTATTGTGTTGCACTTCTCACTAAGCGCAACGGTCTCGTGATCTCCAAACTTCCTCTTCTTGTTAAGGATATCCTTCATAAACTTTGCATAGCTCGGCATTTGTTCCAGAGCTTCAGCAAAATGAATGTTAATGATTAGCTTCTTGAATATTTTCATAAACTTTGAGAATTATTGATTTAGCTTCAGCTGTCTCAGCCTCTGAGGAAAAGGAGGTGGTAGTTTCTCTAAACTATCTCAGATGGAGAGATAGGTTTTTCCAAGTCTTTCAGAATATTTTCTTCAGATTTTTCAATTTTTTCTGTTTCTTTCTCAACTTCAGTCTCTTTTTGAATTCCAACAACTAATTCCCTTCTACTCTTAATTGGACATCTTTAACTTGCTCTTTATTAGTCTCTTTAGGGTTTATCTTAATATTGTTAGGAAGCATTCCTTTGGTCCTATCGTTAAATGAGTTAGTAATTTATCCAAGTTGATTCTTTATATTTATATTTGCAGCATTATGACTTTGCAATTGATTTCCCATTTGTAACATTACTCCCTCTATAAAAAACTTCTTCTCTTTGAATTATTTGTTATTATTTAAGCTTAGCGGATAAGAAGGTTTATAATTAGTACTACTCTGGTTGTTCTAGTTTCCTATAAGGTTAGCTTGATTGTTTCCTCAATGTTGGTTTCCATCCCTAGAGTTATTATTCTAGTTGAAGTTAGGGTGATTTTTCCATCCTGAGTTGTAATAATTGGAATACGAGTTGTTGGGTCTGTTATTGATAACATTTAAAGTTTTGAATGATGGTGATTGAGAATTAATCATTTGACCTAATGAACTTTCTCCAACTATTTAGGGTAGTTGAGGTGAATTCATCCCAAACTGATCTAATTTCCTAGAAATTGCAACAACATGAAAAACAAGAATTGAAATTACATCAATATCGTGAACAATAACCACTTTTCTAAGGTTTACCCTTTTAGAGGGCCATTGAAAGTTGTTTGTAGCAATCTCTTCAATTTAAGAATTTGCTTCATCAAATGGCCACAAAGGTCATGATTGATTGCTACAAAAATAGTAGTTGACCATACAAGCTATTGTTGGTGGATACAATAGTGATAGTTGGTCATATATGCTATAATTAGAAGCTGTAACAGTAATAGATGGTCATAAAGGTCATAGTTGGTTGCTACAAAGACATCAATTTGCCATAAAGGTGTTATTTTGGCAACAATAGTTCTAAGTAGGGGTTATCGATGGTCGGTGGTTGACATCGACCAACAAAGATGGTCGATGGTGGTCGACAGTGGGTTATAAGTGATGTTTGACAGTGGTTAGCAGCTACGTATATTGGTGTTTATTCATTGGGGGTTTCCAAAACATGTGTTAGACACAAAAAACCATATTTGGAATACAATGATTGTATTTAGGACTTGTTGTTGGGGGACGGTTAGCATTAGTAGGTGGAGATTTTCGATAGTGGTTGATAGCATACATAAGATGGTCAACGATGATCAATGACCACAGAGACCGTTGGTTCTTATATGGTATGTAGAATTTCTCTTATTCTTTCTTCTTTCACGTGAAGAGGTGTGGTTTTTATTTATAGGCTTTTTGGAGAGGGGTATTTTGGTCATTTGGAACGTAAGTTCGCTAACCATCGATCAGGTAGCCAATGCTAATCCACCTTGATCATATGTGATTTTTTAATGATTTGAGTAACTGAGTGACCTCAAAATTTAGCGATTTTGGGCTTGTTGGATTCCTCTCATGAGAAGCTCAATTTAAATATAAATAAATTAAATTTGGAGTTCATTTGACCATTTGATTGAAAATCCCAAAATCCTTAGTCATGCTTCAATGACTTTATATAAGCTTGATTGAACCCGAGTTGAACCAATTTTGTTATCATTGGATTTGTTTTACCAAGATATTTAATTTAATTATCAAGTTGTTGAAATTGGGACCCCAATGATTTTAATTTTGAAATTTGAAGATCCTTAATAAAAAATGCATCGATATTCATGTTTGATAAAAAATTTGTTGATGACTCATCAATCTCCATCCCCTCAAAACTCAATCATATTGATTCAAATTAAATTTACTCATAAAACATATGTAAGTTTCTTTCTACCAATAAACTATGTTTGTCCAAGAGATTCTTATTTTTTAATCAAGATCCTAAATTATTTTCCAAATACACATTAATATAAAAATTTGTTTATTTATAATAAGTTATAAAATCTTAAACTTACCTCAAGTCTCTTATCTCTTCTATTTGCAAACTCCTCGATCTAAATAGCTTATTGAATCAAATATTTTTACCTTTTAGTTTAATAAATAATATTAATATTAAAACCAAATATTTTTAATTAAAAATATTTCAAACAAATTAATAAATTCAAATCCTTACCTCACTTTTTCTATACATCTATTTCACAATCCTCGATCCTGGTCTCTCCTAATTTTCACTTCACTTTTATTGTTTGTCCAATTACAATCATCAATCCTAAATCATAAATTTTAATATAACTTAATGATATTTAATAAAATAAGAAATTATTTTAAAAATAATAAAAAAAATATCATGATTTACTTTAAAAGATCTTGTTTTGGTTGCCTATGAAGTTTCTTCTGCACATCCATTAAGTCCCTTCTTCCCTTTGATGTTGCTCAGCTTTGATGCTCCCAATGTTGTCACACCCACACAAGAATCGAGACAATTTTGATGCTCGATCGAGTTCATACAGAAAAGCTCGAAGCCCGTCTTTCTCTGTCTCCTTATCTCACCCAGGGAAGCACTTATTCTGCTCCTAAGGCCCTCAGTTCCAATAAAAGAGTTTGATACAAATGACTGTAATGGTAGCAATACTAGAGATGTAATGAGGACATCATACAAACTCATAGGATAAAAGCTAAATTATCGAATAGACTCAAAAAAAAAAATGTGGCTTGAATGAACCATAGGTTTCTAATACACAACACATGGTATTAAATAATTTTTATTTTATTCTAGTTAAGTTAATCACATATTAGACAAAGAACCCAAAATCACAATTAATTAAGGGTGTTTTTTTTTTTTTTAGTTTTAGCATATAATGGATTTTATATGAAATGTTTCATGTTCCATTTAAAGAAATGTCCACGTGCCTATTCATCATTCAGAGTGTAGCATAACAAATCTTACAATTGTTTGAAAAAAATGCATGATGGTTAAACATGTGAGGAAATATCCTCAAGTGATGCAGATGTGCTTTCTTACAATCTCTTAATGAATGAAAACTTTTCCGATGACAATAAATAAAGTAGTTTAAGGATAACACCTCTCTAAAACCTAAATCTAAAGAGGGACCAAATATAATAATCAAGTACAAATCATGAGCTAAATAATGTAAATGTAGTGATAAGACTTGGAATTAAGCCCACTAGGAACTAAAAATGCATATGAGCTAGGCTTACAATACTATTTGAGATGAATGATCAACTAGACTTACATACTCACATAATATCATATAAGTCCAATATTTATGCAATTGTAGGATAAGGTAGATGTGGAATATGAAAAAGTGGCTCATTCATGAATGGAAATGGTATGTATATGTAACATTTGATTTAGTTGTATAAATCTATTTGAGTTGAAAAAGTAAAAAAAGCCTAATATGCAGACTTATTGGGTTATGTACAATAGTTCATCAATCTGAGGTTTTTATTGTCTTAAGGGAATGTGTCTTTCATGGGTAGGGCAAATCAATGAAATGCTGAGTTTACAACTATGGTATATTAGAAGCTCAAAAATTGATTATTTTAAAGAGCAGCTTTGAGGGAAAGACATGTAAACCCTTTTTTTAAATCTTTTCCTATGATTGTTTCTAGATCACTTGATTACTTAAGATATAAATTTTAATATTTAAAAAGCCTAATGATGATAAAATACTTGGCTACACACAAACAAATGAATAAACCTAGAAAAAAAATAAATTTTCTATTGTGCATCTAGTTGATTAATTCAATCTAACATCATAAACCAAAAGATAAATTGTTTAGAGTGTAGTTAGGTTATGTCATACATCTCATAAAAAGAAAAAGGTAGTTAAGCTCTAACATATAAACAATATATTTTTGATGTATGCCATCGATTATAAGGTCGATACATAACATCAACACTAATATTAACATATGCTAGCTTTGCCATCCACCATCAACCATTAGATAGATGTATGCTGTCAATAAATATGATTTTTTATAACGTTGATAGGCATCGTTAATGCATGCTATCTTTTATAAGGGCAATGCATGTCATCGACATCAATGCTGGTGTTCACCAACTCTGTCATCTATCATTGACAATAACATCGACCTAGACAGTAGATAATGGGGATGGGGCATGTCATCTATATCAAGATTATACTAGACTTCTTAGTCTATTGTTCCTCTCCTCAAATGAGAACCATCAAATATACCATAAATTATTTCTTACTAAAACAAAACTCCAACACCCCATATCTCTTCTTATTTCTACCATTGAATTCATTTGAAATGATTTATATCTAATATCTTATACCAACACCTCCCTAATTATATGAAAATGTATCATCTGTAATTTATGATAAACATCAGTATAATTATTTCAACTAGCCAAACTGTGCGTCCTTTTATTTTTCATGTAAAAAAAATCTAATAACCCTTATGAAATTCTATTTTCATATATATGTGTGACGGAGATTTTCATACATCCAAATTGTTAACTTGTCTCAATTGCCATAAAATTTTCTTACATCTTTCAAATATATTAAATAAAAATTAAAATTATTCTTCTTAAATAATATTAATAAATTAAAAAAAATGNTATTAATATTAAAACCAAATATTTTTAATTAAAAATATTTCAAATAAATTAATAAATTCAAATCCTTACCTCACTTTTTCTATACATCCATTTCACAATCCTTGATCCTGGTCTCTCCTAATTTTCACTTCACTTTTATTGTTTGTCCAATTACAATCATCAATCCTAAATCATAAATTTTAATATAACTTAATAATATTTAATCAAATAAGAAATTATTTTTAAAATATATAAAAAAAATATCCTGATTTACTTTAAAAGATCTTGTTTTGGTTGCTTATGAAGTTTCTTCTACACATCCATTAAGTCCCTTCTTCCCTTTGATGCTGCTCAGCTTTGATGCTCCCAATGTTGCAACACCCACACAAGAATCTAGACAATTTTGATGCTCGATCGAGTTCATATAGAAAAGCTCGAAGCCCCGTCTTTCTCTGTCTCCTTATCTCACCCAGGGAAGCACTTATTCTGCTCCTTAGGCCCTCAGTTCCAATAAAAGAATTTGATACAAATGACTGTAATGGTAGCAATACTAGAGATATAAAGTGAGTGCAACAAAGAGAGCCACAAATTATTGAATCACACTCTCTCAAGAGAGAAGCATTTGCATACCTTAAACTCTATCAGGAAGGTCTGCAAAAGAGTAACTTGACACATGTTTATTTATCTTTGGAACACTTTGTAATGAGGACATCATACAAACTCATAGGATAAAAGATAAATTATCGGATAGACTCAATAAAAAAATATGTGGCTTGAATGAACCATATGTTTCTAATACACAACACATGGTATTAAATAATGTTTATTTTATTCTGGTTAAGTTAATCACATATTAGACAAAGAACCCAAAATAACAATCAATTAAGGTTGTTTTTTTTTTTTTTGAGTTTTAGCATATAATGGATTTTATATGAAATGTTTCATGTTCCATTTAAATAAATGTCCAGGTGGCTATTCATCATTCAGAGTGTAGCATAACAAATCTTACAATTGTTTGAAAAAAAGTGCATGATGGTTAAACATGTGAGGAAATATCCTCAAGTGATGCAGATGTGCTTTCTTACAATCTCTTAATGAATGAAAACTTTTCCGTTGAAAATAAATAAAGTAGTTTAAGAATAACACCTCTCTAGAACCTAAATCTAAAGAGGGACCAAATATAATAATCAAGTACAAATCATGAGCTAAAATAATGTAAATGTAGTGATAAGACTTGGAAATAAGCCCACTAGGAACTAAAAATGCATATGAGCTAGGCTTACAATACTATTTGAGATGAATGATCAACTAGACTTACATACTCACATAATATCATATCAGTCCAATATTTATGCAATTGTAGGATAAGGTAGATGTGGAATATGAAAAAGTGGCTCCTTCATGAATGGACATGGTATGTATATGTAACATTTGATTTTGTTGTATAAATCTATTTGAGTTGAAAAAGTAAAAAAAGCCTAATAAGCCGACTTATTGGGTTATGTACAATAGTTCATCAATCTGAGGTTTTTATTGACTTAAGGAAATGCGTCTTTCATGGGCAGGGCAAATCAATGAAATGCTGAGTTTACAACTATGGTATATTAGAAGGTCAAAAATTGATTATTTTAAAAAGCAGCTTTGGGGAAAGACATGTACTCAAGCCCTTTTTTAAATCTTTTCCTATGATTGTTTCTAGATCACTTGATTACTTGAGATATAAATTTTAATATTTAAAAAGCCTAATGATGATAAAATACTTGGCTACACACAAACAAATGAATAAACCTAGAAAAAAAAATTAATTTTCTATTGTGCTTCTAGTTGATTAATTCAATCTAACATCATAAACCAAAAGATAAATAGTTTAGAGTGTAGTTAGGTTATGTCATACATCTCATAAAAATAAAAAGGTAGTTAAGCTCTAACATATAAACAATATATTTTTGATGTATGCCATCGATTATAAGGTCGATACATAACATCAACACTAATATTAACATATGCTAGCTTTGCCATCCACCATCAACCATTAGATAGATGTATGTTGTCAATACATATGATTTTTTATAAGGTTGATAGACATCATTAATGCATGCTATCTTTTATAAGGGCAATGCATGTCATTGACATCAATGCTGGTGTTCACCAACTCTGTCATCTATCCTTGACAATAACATCGACCTAGACAGTAGATAATGGGGATGGGGCATGTCATCTATATTAAGATTATACTAGACTTCTTAGTCTGTTGTTCCTCTCCTCAAATGAGAACCATCAAATATACCATAAATTATTTCTTGCAAAAACAAAACTCCAACACCCCATATCTCTTCTTATTTCTACCATTGAATTCATTTGAAATAATTTATATCTAATATCTTATACCAACACCTCCCTAATTATATGAAAATGTATCATTTGTAATTTATGATAAACACCAGTATAATTATTTCAACTAGCCAAACTGTGTGTCCTTTTATTTTTCATGTAAAAAAAATCTAATAACCCTTATGAAATTCGATTTTCATATATATGCATGATGGAGATTTTCATAAATCCAAATTGTTAGCTTGTCTCAATTGCCATAACATTCTCTTACATGTTTCAAATATATTAAATAAAAATTTAAATTATTCTTCTTAAATAATATTAATAAATTTAAAAAATGTGGTTTAAATAAAATAATATTATTTATAATTTAATTTGATTAAATAGAAGTTACTATATTTAATTAGTATATAATTTATAAATTAATGATTATTTAGAGTATTAATCTGAACTAATTATAATTTACATAAAGATAGAACTAATATATATATATATATATATATATA
>JXCR01146595.1:60202-97716 GCA_002079205.1 Phalaenopsis hybrid cultivar | reverse complement strand
TAGATATGTAAATATACAAGTATTGAGTGTTATGTATGTAAACACCACCCATTGTTTTATTTAACCATGTTATTTTAGGCCCTACAATATATTAGTTAGATATTGCTTTAAAATTAAAATTGAGGCATTTAATGACTGATATACTATAAGCCCCATTATATATAATTTAAGGCTGGTTAGTTAATACATCAGATTGACGAAACATTAACAGGAAATGCAGTAACTTGAGAAATAACATGATAAATTCTGCTGTCCGCCTATTTTGATTGAACCCTACATAAAGAAGGGGGATTTACATACATACCACAGGAAACGTTGGTATTTACATACCTAACACCTAAAAGTGACTTTACATCTTAAACACCCTAAAAATGCTAATATAACAACAGTAACACTGCTCGTCTCCTCCGTTTTGACTCACCTTCTCCATTCCTTGGTCCATCACCAATAACTCCGTCGAATCTCTCTTCCATTCTTTCCGTAAGCTTCATTCATCCCAGCGGAAGGTAACGACGGGACTGCGGTGTACAAAGCTCTCTGAAACTCCCATATATCTCCTTTTTCCACTCCACTCCTACCCGGCATACCCTCATATTTCTCTTCCTTCCTGTTACACCCTTCACACTATTTAGCTGTTCTAATCTAGAATTTAAGGCAAAACAGTGATGAAAGGGGATCTAAGGTCCTGTAGGATTTAAAGTTGTCATTTTTGCTGTTTGGCAGGTTCTAATCCTCTTGGAAATTTACTAGTTTGCCATTAAACATGGCGAACCATAGGAAAGTTTAACACAATAATTAAGCGGTATGTATGTGAATCTCCCATTTTTATTTCCCTTAAATTTTGTTTCTTGTTCTTCATTGAGTGAATTGATGATGAATCATTGGTCGACGAACTAAAAAATGTTACTTTTCTTGTTTTACATATTTCTATTTGCAGGATATCTGGGCAGGTTTTTCATGCTTCAAACTAACTTCACTTTTGAATATTTCCTGTATGGCAGAAGCTGAGCATGCTATGTAATGAACATAATTGGAAACATGAAATTTTGTTGTTTAAAGACGTCCCCGAGTTTAGATTTTTTTCAAAAACAAGTTCAAAGAAATCTAACTTACTTTGGGAGTTGGTTGTTGTTTAGACACTAGAATGAACTGTAGTTTCGCTATCCTTCGTTTTTCCTGTTCTTTGTTTCTTCCAGTGGATATGCTGTTAGAATAAACATGTTCTTCTGGAAAAGTTTCTGTTGCTGCTTATTTGATCCATTTTAAAGATAATGGAGATGAATGTGGGGATGAAACAATTGCAGCAGACCCTTATTGTAAGTGAAACGGTTGCCTTGCATCTCCTGCTTGCATGAAAACCGGTTGGAGACAAAATTCTTTGGAGAACAATATGAAATTTTGGATACTATGAGACTATTTACTTGCCATCTGAACTTTTCTTTGTTTCAAATTGCTTGTTGAAAGTGACAAGCTAAGAAATGAGAATAGAGAAGCCTTAATTGTACTCCCCAAAGTTGCTCACCCAACAAAATCTAGTGTTTCATCTCCTTTTAAGAAAATTATAGAAAAACTAGTTGGAGCAGATTTGAGACCATTAGTGATGGAAATTTTGCCCAACATGTGGAGGTCATGACCCCAAGATGTTGTTACTCTTTAAGCTTTAATTGCAAGTCATAGATTCAAGCGTTTCAAGCCTTTTAGTTTTTTGAACTGTCAAATTTCTGCAACCATCCCTCCTAGCATTTCAAAATTTTATGTTAGAGATGATTTCCGTTTCAGCATTGTCTTTCTGCTTGCTACTTTGAATCAATTTTGCGGCATACGGTTGTATTTGGACTTGTGGAGCATGCTAGTATTGAGATTGTCTCTCTGTTGGCCTTCTAACTTACTCATTCCAGTACATTTTTAACAGTTGTTGTTGGCTCTTCATTCAAATTTCAATGGTAAAACTAGAATGCTGATTGTGTTGTTCAATAAGTCCCATAATTTCACTTGTTATGTTTCCGTGCAGATTTCATTAGAGAAATTTGATTATGCAATTTCTCTAATTTCATATGTTATATAGTAGTGAAATTCTAATACGTTGTTATGGATGTTAAAATGCATGCTTCCCTTCATTATTTGGTATTAGATATGTAAATACACAGGAATCGAGTGTTCCTTCATTATTTGGTTTATGTAGTGCCCCTTGGTAGAAATCATAACCGTTAATGCATTAAGAAGATGATTCTAACATATAATCAAACACATAACATGCATATGTAGATTATAATCAATATACATGAAACAACTGTATTGTATTCACTGATAATATGCTCTGAAAGTACATCAAAGATTCAAAATACAACTCCAAAAAACAAAAAAATATGAGCAAAGAAATTATAATTTCGTTTTGTATTGAGTTTTTCCAAAGTTTCTTGATAGTTCTCTCATCAGAAAGCCGTGATTGACTCCATTTCATATGTTGCATAGTCAGCATCGTCCAACCAGGTAAAATAACCACATTCCTCTTATTTTTCGGTTAAGTGAACAGCGTAGAAATTCTCTTCCAAACTTATTTTCTTTATAGCTTAGGAAAATGGCACATTGCAAATTGCATTGATATGCTACTTGACAATCTCCAAGAGACGCTTTGATTCAGATGATCGACTTGAGCGCTCATTTTTGAATACAATACCTATTAGTATTAAAAAAAAAAACAAATAAACATATTAATAAAGAACTAGGAGAATACAAATTTGCTCATTTAAAATAGAATACAAAATATTGGTTTTTTTTTAAATGCGTGGAGTAAATTTGTATTCTCCTAGTTAAATGCGTGGAGTAGGCGATACAGGAGATTTCAGAAATCCTACGATATCCTCCCGCAAAGAATAGAAAGTGGGAAGAATGAGGCTTTTTACGAATAGAATGCAAGACAAATTTAACGAATTTATTGGTGGGAGAAAGTCATGATGGACTGCAGCTACAATGGACGGAGCGAGGAACGAACAATGAGAGTCAAAACGGAGGAGTCAAAATGTTTTTTTTGTTATTTTAGCATTTTTATGGTGTTAAGGACGTAGATGGTCACTTTTAGGTGTTAGGTATTTAAATTTGGGGGAGGGGGAGTGGGTTTGTGCGCGGAGTAGGCGGTACAAGAGGTTTCAGAGATCCTGCGAACTCTTCGTTACCTTCTGTGAAGATTGGAAAGTGGGAAGAATGAGACGTATTATGGAAAGAATGGAAGACAAATTTAACGGATTTATTGGTGGGACAAAGCCATGACAGACGACAGCGACANTGATTATGCAATTTCTCTAATTTCATATGTTATATAGTAGTGAAATTCTAATACGTTGTTATGGATGTTAAATTGCATGCTTCCCTTCATTATTTGGTATTAGATATGTAAATACATAGGAATCGAGTGTTCCTTCATTATTTGGTTTATGTAGTGCCCCTTGGTAGAAATCATAACCGTTAATGCATTAAGAAGATGATTCTAACATATAATCAAACACATAACATGCATATGTAGATTATAATCAATATACATGAAACAACTGTATTGTATTCACTGATAATATGCTCTGAAAGTACATTAAAGATTCAAAATACAACTCCAAAAACCAAAAAAAAAAAGAGCAAAGAAATTATAATTTCGTTTTGTATTGAGATTCTCCCAAGTTTCTTGATAGTTCTCTCATCAGAAAGCCGTGATTGATTCTCCATTTCATATGTTGCATAGTCAGCACCGTCCAACCAGGTAAAATAACCACATTCCTCTTATTTTTCGGTTAAGTGAACAGCGTAGAAATTCTCTTCCAACATTATTTTCTTTATAGCTTAGGAAAATGGCACATTGCAAATTGCATTGATGTGCTACTTGACAATCTCCTAGGAGACGCTTTGATCGAGATGATTGACTTGAGCGCTCATTTATGAATACAATACCTATTAGTATTAAAAAAAAAAAACAAATAACTTAAATATTAGCATAAAAAACATATTAATAAAGAACTAGGAGAATACAAATTTGCTCATTTAAAATAGAATACAAAATATTCGTTCTGCTCTATTTCACAATTCTATCTAAAGATGAATTAATAATCTCAAGTGTTGTTTTGCATATAATTGTTAGATATTTACATACATACCGCAAAATTCTTATGCACCAAAATATCACTAGCACTTAGTTATCTTGAGTTAAAAAAAACACATTTTCATGTGTAGGTTTTGATGTAATTTACACACTGATGTTATATAAATAAAAACAAAATTTATCTAAAGTAATAAACATATTGTCATGCATAGATTTTGATGTAATTTAGACACTAGGATGTTATATAAATAAAAATGAATATTTTGTGTTAAATGTATAAACACAAGAGAATTATGTAACCCTCCTTTCACTTAAGTGTGATATTGTCCAAATGGTGTCGAATTTTCATAGGGTTGAGTTCTCATTCAATGAAAGAACAAGAGGAACTACAAGCATACCAAAATCTAATGCCACATTACCAAGCAAGTAAATAACGCATAAGGTCAGTCTTCTCATTAGGAAAGAGGAAAATACTAAAATGGCTTCCACACTTATCAGAGATAGGGACATAGAGAGAAGAAACTCAATTCCTATGTATTTACATATATCAAACCAAAACATTAACATGGCTTTAAATGCGTGGAGTAGGCGATACAGGAGGTTTCAGAAATCCTACGAACTCTTTGTTACCTTCCGCGAAGAATAGAAAGTGGGAAGAATGAGGCTTTTTACGAATAGAATGGAAGACAAATTTAATGGATTTATTGGTGGGAGAAAGTCATGATGGACTGCAGCTACAATGGACGGAGCGAGGAACGAACAACGAGAGTCAAAATGGAGGAGACGAGATGTTTTTTTNGGGGAGGGGGAGGGGGAGTGGGAGGGGGAGTGGGTTTGTGCGCGGAGTAGGCGGTACAAGAGGTTTCAGAGATTCTGCGAACTCTTCGTTACCTTCTGCGAAGATTGGAAAGTGGGAAGAATGAGACGTATTACGGAAAGAATGGAAGACAAATTCAACGGATTTATTGGTGGGACAAAGCCATGACGGACGACAGCGATGTTGGTTTCAATTTAATGGATCGCTAAAGGACAAATCGAAAAATGAGATTGGACTTTTGGGAATTCTCTTTTTATTATTTTTGAAGGAGTGGAAAGATACAAGTCTTGGGGTGTTTTTAGAATGCAACACAACACCCAATTTATACTAACTAAGACATACCAAAACAAAAAAGGAAACATACACAATAAAGGCAAGAGAATTAAGTGTCATCAATTCGCGCCTATTTGAATTGATTACACATATTTGAATTTTGAATTTGAATTTAAGATTCAAATTCAAAATTAATGATATTGCCATATCTCCTATATTTAATTCAAAATTAATGCTATTATCATATATTCTATATTTGTTCCACTAATCAACTCATGCCTATTATGAAGCCACTAATTGTGTAATCAATTCAAATTACCAATTCAAGATTAGTCTCACAATCTCCCCCGTAAGCTTGATTTGGTTCGAAGTTGTTTACGCCAAGTAGCTCTCGCATTTTCGCAAATTTAACTCTTGCTAGAGCCTTGGTGAGAATATCCGCACGTTGCTCTCCGGTGCTTACGAACTCCACGACGATCTGTCGATTCTCGACACACTCGCGAATAAAGTGGAAGCGAGTGTCGATGTGCTTGCTGCGTCCATGAAACACCGGGTTCTTTATCAATGCTATTGCAGATTTGTTGTCGACGTAGAGAGTTACTGGTTTTGGCTCTTTTCCAGTCACCTTGCTCAACAAACTTCTCAGCCACAATGCTTGGCATGATGCCGCAGTGGCTGCCATGAACTCTGCCTCACAGGATGATAGAGCAACGGTTCGCTGCTTCTGAGATTGCCAAGTGATTAGATTCCCGTTGAGATAAAATACCATCCCTCCAGTGCTTTTCCTGTCGTCTATATCACCGGCTAGATCACTGTCAGTAAAACCGACGAGTTCTTCAGCTCCTTGTCCTCTTTTGTATTGAATCCCGTAGCTCATTGTTCCCTTTATGTAACGAAGAATATGCTTCACCGCCTGCTGGTGTAAAGTGGTAGGCTGCTCCATGTAACGACTCACCATGCCAACTGCGTATGAGATATCGGGTCGAGTATGGGTTAGGTACCTGAGACATCCGATGACACGCCTATACTTGGTGGGATTCACAACGATTCCTTCCGCATCCTTTCCGAGTTGCAACTTTGCTTCCATTGGATACTTGCTCGGGTTGCAATCTACCATTTCGAACTGCTCCAACACCTTCTTTGCGTAAGCCGATTGCTTCACTGTGATGTGGTCTTTCTTTTGGTCTACCTCGATACCGAGGTAGTATGAGAGCAGCCCAAGATCACTCATCTCGAACTCCTTCATCATTTGCTTCTTGAATATCTCAACACCATCAATGCTGGATCCCGTTACAATCAAATCGTCAACGTACACACCGACGATGAGTACTTCTGTTCCGTGATTCCTCGTGTACATAGCCTGCTCTTGAGGACACTTCACGAAGCCTAGACTCATCATTCTCTTGTTAAGACAAGTGTTCCACGCCCTTGGTGCTTGGCGTAGTCCGTAGAGAGCTTTGGACAACTTGTACACCTTGTGCTCTTCATTCTTGACAATGAATCCTTCAGGTTGGGTGACGTAGACTTCTTCTTCAATATCACCATTGAGAAACGCCGACTTGACGTCCAAGTGGTGGATCTCCCACCCACGATGAGCTGCAAGGGCAAGAATTAACCTGACGGTATCGAGTCTCGCCACCGGTGCAAAGGATTCCTCGAAGTCAACTCCTTGCTTCTGCACGTAACCTTTCGCCACCAATCTTGCTTTGTGCTTAAGGATGTTGCCTTCGCTGTCTCTTTTCAACTTAAACACCCATTTTAAGCCGATGAGCTTGTGACCGGGTGGCAAGTCGGTGAGCTCCCACGTCTTGTTCTTCTCGATGGACTCGAGCTCTTTTTGCATGGCCTTATTCCACGCCTCCTCGGTTGCCGCCTCATGATATGTTGTTGGCTCATTGGTAGTGAGCAACAATAATTCATCAAGATCCATCTCTACTAGTGGTGCTTCCGCATAGACCTCGGCAAGTGAGCGAAATTTCTTGGGAGCATCTTTCGTTGTGGGTCTTCCTGAGTCCTCTTGTTGTCGTTGAGAGTTCGGCGTGACCATTGGTGTCATTGGCGAGGTTGAGTCCGCTACTTCTCCGTCATCTTGTAAAATTCCGAACTCCATAGAATTTTGTATGAGCTCGTTATCATCGTCGCACCATTCCCACTTCTTCTCCTCTTCAAACACAGCGTCTCTGCTCACAAGAATTTTTCTGCGTTGTGGATCGAGAAATCTGTGCGCCTTACTTCCGTCTTCGACGCCAAGATACACCATTGCTTGACTTCGATCATCGAGCTTCTTGAGATGTGGACCTGCAACCTTCACATGTGCGGTACATCCAAACACTCTCAAGTGTTTCAAATGAGGTCGCTTGCCGAACCATGCTTGGTAAGGGGTACAATCTCCTAGCACCTTTGTTGTCAAGCGGTTCAAGAGATATACTGCATGTCGTACCGCCTCTCCCCAAAGGTTTGCCGGGACTTGCATGCTTTTAAGCAAGCTTCTCGCGGTGCCCATCACGGTGCGATTTCTCCTCTCCACCACACCATTTTGTTGAGGTGTGTACGATGCCGTGAGATGACGCTCGACTCCCTCTTCTTTGCAGAACTCCGTGAATTTCTGGGAAGTGAACTCGCCACCTCGATCAGTTCGTAAAGTCTTCAACTTGTACTCCGACGTGTTCTCCACGAGCTTCTTGAACTTCTTGAATGTTTCAAAAACTTCTCCTTTTTCTTTGAGCATATACACCCACATCCAACGACTATAATCATCAACAAGTAAAAAGAAATACTTGTTACCGGCGAGTGATGTCGGGGTGATCGGACCACACAGATCCGCGTGCACAAGTTGTAGAGGGTGCTCGGCTCGAAAGTTGGCTTGGGCAGGAAACGGCAGTCTTGTTTGCTTTGAAATCATGCAACTCTCACACACTTGGTTGGGGTGTGTGATCTTAGGCAGCCCTATGGCCATCTCCTTCTCCCCCATCATTTTGAGCGCATAAAAGTTTACATGCCCAAGTCTCGCATGCCATAACCAAGCCGGATCTGCTAGTGATGCTAATAGAGAAGCAGGTTGGCTTGTCTCGAGGGAAATCTTGTACAACCGATTTGGTGATTTTTCCACCTTCATCAACAGGGCGCCATTTCGGTCAAACATCTTCAAGAATGAGCCGACTAAGGTGATCGTGTTGCCTTCTTCTGTCATCTGACCGAGACTTATGATATTACTTTTTAATTTCAGAATGTAATATACCTCGGTCATTAGACGTTGATCGCCGTTTTTGCACACAAACAAGATAGTTCCTCGGCCCTTGATCTCGATGAGTGAGCCGTCTCCGAACTTCACATTTCCGGTGATCTTCTCGTCGAGCTCATTGAACTTCTCTCGATGGCCTGTCATGTGGTTGCTTGCTCCATTGTCAAGATACCATACATCAGTGTGATTATACTCCTCGCCACTTGCGAGGAGGTTTGCCTTGACTTTTTCTTCATTGAGTAACACCCCCTCTGGTTCCTCCTTAGACGATTCTTGCGTGATCTCTTCGAGATTTTTCTCCTCGTCTTCGGGCAAGGGATTCGCCACTCCCTCGGCAAACATCAACGCTGGCTCCTCGTCATGGAGGCTAGTAAGGTTCGCTTCCTCTTCGGGCTTCTTGCTACGACATTCGGACGCGTAGTGTCCGTACTTTTGACAATTGTAACACTTCACTGTGCTCTTGTCTTTGCGGGGTTTGATGTCTTCTTGTCGAGGTGAGCTTTCTCCACCTCGACCTTGTCCTCATCCCCGCCCTTTGCCACGACCTCGGTTATCTCCACCGTTGCCGTCACTACTCGACGATCCGGAAGAAAAATCGGCTTCTCCGTTTTTCTTCATTCGTGACATCCATTCTGCATGCGTGAGCAAGAGGTGCTTCTCCTCCTCTTGGTCTTCGTAGCCGCGAAGCCTCTCTTCGTGGACTTTGAGACGACCGACGACCTCCTCGACGGTCATGTTTTTGAGGTCACCGAATTGCTCGATCGCGGTGACGATCTGCATGTATTTTTGTGGTACGGCTCGAAGGAACTTCTTGACGACGGAGATCTCCTCCATCTTCTCTCCCAACGAGCGGATGCCTGTCACAATGGACGTCAATTTCATGGCGAAATCGTCCACCGTCTCTCCCTCCTTCATGCGGATTGCCTCGAAGTGAGTCCTCAAGGTCTGCACTTTCGCCTCCTTGACTCGCTCCACGCCGACGTGCATCGTCTTCAGTGTCTCCCATGCTAGCTTGGCGGAATCCTTCTCTGCCACCATGAGAAGAACGTCCTCCGGTAGCGCTTGATAGATGACAGCAAGAGCCATTCTATCCTTACGCTCTTCGACCTCGTCTTGCTCCACGGCTTCCCACACTCCTTGAGCTTGTAGGTTCACACGCATCTTCAACGCCCACACCGAGTAGTTACTCTTTGTGAGTAATGGATAAGAAAGCGTTACGTTCCCTTCTCTTCCGATCTTCGTTGCTTCCATATCTCCTATGATAGCTTTGCTCGGTGATGACATGTCCTTCAGCTTAGGCTTTGATAGCAAATGTTGGTTTCAATTTAATGGATCGCTAAAGGACAAATCGAAAAATGAGATTGGACTTTTGGGAATTTTCTTCTTATTATTTTTGAAGGAGTGGAAAGATACAAGTCTTGGGGTGTTTTTACAATGCAGCACAACACCCAATTTATACTAACTAAGACATACCAAAACAAAAGAGGAAACGTACACAATAAAGGCAAGACAATTAAGTGCCATCAATTCGCACCTATTTGAATTGATTACACATATTTGAATTTTGAATTTGAATTTAAGATTCAAATTCAAAATTAACGATATTGTCATATCTCCTATATTTAATTCAAAATTAATGCTATTATCATATATTTTATATTTGTTCCACTAATCAACTCATGCCTATTATGAAGCCACTAATTGTGTAATCAATTCAAATTACCAATTCAAGATTAGTCTCACAAGCGACAATGATCAGAGCGAGGAACGGACAATGCGGGTCAAAATGGAGGAGAAGAAGTTTTATTTTTGTCAGATTAGCATATTTATGGTCTGAAGAATGTACACAGTCACTTTTAGGTGTTAGGTATTTAAATAGCGGCGTTCCCATATGTAAATACCTCTGAAAAGAAAGAGCAATTTACATGCATACCACAATTCTTATAGATATACATATCTAATATTAAAATCTTCATATTTATATGCATACTAATTAATCTTTCAATATCACATTAAAAATATCACTAATACTAGTTTTAAAAAGTGAAATATATATTTTTTGCATAGATTTATAACATTAAAGTGTCATAAATGTAAATATAAAACTTTAGGTGTTAGATATGCAAACACATAACAATTGTGTTGCATGTAGCATGGCGTGTATATAAAATTCCCAATATTGAAGTCAATAAATATGGGGCTATTAGTTAACTTGAGTTAAGATTACGTGATTTTATCCACTTTTATTCCTATATTTCACCTTATTTATCAGGATTTTATGCACGTGAAAGTTTTTTTTTATAAATTTTGCAGGTTATAGGTGTCAAAGACGCAAAACATAGTCAAAATATGCTATGTACTGCTATTTGGCGTGGTCACACTTGACTTGGGCGTGATCACGCCTGAATTGGCGTAACCACGCCAGTTTTGGGCATGTCCACGTTGAGTTCAGGCGTGATCACTATGTCGGACGACCAGAATCAAGTTTTTAACAATTTTAGAGCAATTTAATACCACTTTTGGACTATTGACGGATTTAGAAAATTGCATGCATAATTTGGACTTATAATGTAAAAACTAAACTATAAATACATGTTTATATCACGAGCAAAGAGGGCTCTTTTGGAGGAGAGATGAAGATGTCTCGAGAAGAGGTTTAGGAGAGTTTTCCCTAAAGATTCTCTTCCTTTCTTGAGGTTGGGGCTCTAAGAGTGTTTTTCACTTTCTTTCTTTTGTATTTTTTAATATTTTTTGAGAGGTCATTATATGAGAGAGGAGTTGGTGCAATGTACGACCTCAAACTCGTTGAATCCAACTTCAAACTTGATTGTTAGTGCAATGTTGTGTGCGTCATGACCGGTGGGCAGGTTGCAGAAGAAAGTAAAAGTAGGGAGCACCATCATAGCAACTTCAAAGGAAAAGTTCTGAGGGTTAGTATCAGCTATCATTTTGTAATTTCAGTGCGAACACTAAAAATTAACGAAGTTCGTTCTGTGGACTGGACACAGCCTTTATTATTTTTATTTTCAAATTCATTGATTACTTGTGATTATAACGTTAAAGAGTTTTGATTAAAATTAAATGAAGGTGAAGGGATGTAACGACTTGGCTCGATTTGCAAAATAGCAAACCAAACTCGAAAGATACGAGGAAAAGGTAGAGTTTAGGACCCCGTGCAGGATCAACTTCATAACGCACATTGCCCAGGTTAAACTAGTTCACCAACACAAATTGGGTCCAACCCCCACACAAAAAGAAAAGCTCTATACCTTGGTATGCGAATATTGTAAATTATATTGTTAGTGATATTTTACCATATGGATTAAAAAAATAGTAGGAAAAGAAATTCATTGATAATGCAAAATCTTATTTTTTGGATGATCCTTATTTATATAAGTAATGCAAATATTTATGATGAGACGATATGTGCCTTGTAAAGAAATTTAAGAGATTATTAAAAAATGCCATGATTCTGAATTCAGAGGATATTTTGGGAATGATAGAATTGTTCATAAAATTTTACAATCTGGATTTTATTGGCCTACTCTATTTAGAAATGTTAATATATATATCAAAACATGTGATCGGTGTCAGAGAGCAAGTAATATTTCAAGAAGAAATGAAATGCCTCTAAATTTTAATTTGGAAATTGAAATTTTTGATGCGTGAGATTGAATTTTATGGGACAATCTATACCTTTATTCAGAAATATATATATTGATTGCAATGGATTGCATTTCAAAATAGATTGAATCAATCACTTTACCTCGATGTGATGCTCAGAGTGTTTCAAGATTTTTAATTAAAAATATTTTTACAAAATATGGAATACCGAAAGTAATCATTACTGATGAAGAACCTCATTTTAGAAATGCAACAATTGAAAGATTGGGTGAGAAATATAATATAATGCATAAAATTGTAACTGTTTATCATCCCTAGACTAATAGTTTAGCAGAAATATCTAATCGTGAAATTAAGATTATTTTGGAAAAAAGTGTTAATCCTAGTAAAATGGATTGGTCTACTAGATTGAATACTGTATTATGGGCATATAGAACAGCCTATAAGACACCTATAAAAATGTCTCCTTATAGATTAATTTTTGGGAAGACTTGTCACTTGCCAGTTGAATTGAAGCATAAAGCTTATTAGGTTATAAATGAATTCAATTTCAATTTGAAAGAAGTTTGTGAGAAAAGATTATTGCAATTGAATGAGATTGAGAAAAATAGGAATGAATCTTACAATAATACGAAGATTTATAAGAAATGACATATTTTACGTATATTTATGTTTAAGTCTTTATGTAGTCCGTGTATTTGATAAAATATTTAGAAACATCTTTATTTACTTAATTTTAGGGAAAAAATTGAGAATTTATTGGATCAAAATCGAAACGGCGAAAATTTTGGAACTGGCGCATGATGCGCCACTTTCCAGAGAGCTGGCGCATGATGCGCTAAATCGACACATGATGCTCTGCCGGTCCAAAAATGTTTAAAACGTGTCAAATGGCGGTTTTTTGCGGTTTCTTCTCTATATGACTTTTAAAAATCGACTCCAAACCATATTTTAGGGGGAAACAAGGGAAGAGTCACTACTTTTGAAATCCTATGACTTCCCACTCTAGAAACTCCGCTAGATTTGGAATTTTCAACTGGAAAAAGTTCGTCAGTTTTGATGCACATAAATTACATGATCGAGTTCTAGTGAACAAGAGGCTTATCAAAGAAAGGGGATTTGTGAATCGAGGATTCAACACGCCAAATGCTCGAGTAGAAGAGATTATTGTGCAGAGGCGTTGGGATGTGCTTTGTTACACTACTGCTGCTATTGTTCTTTCTGTAGTAAAAGAATTTTAAGCAGATCTTCATGGGAGCAACCAAGAAATTATTTACGTGCGCGTTAGGTTTGTGTAGTTCACTCCTTCAAGAATAAACGAGATGCTTATGATTAATAATGTGTCTATCTGCCATTATGCAAACTTTACCCCTACAAAAGAGAATATAAATGAACTCTATCGCTACCATACAGATAAAGATGTGATTTGGCGGTCAGAGATGATTGAAATGTAAGTTTTCCTTTGTCATTTTTAAATCCAGTTTCAAAAGCCTGACAATTCTTTATTGCATCAAAATTACTGCCTATCATGAAAATTAGTAAGGTCACTAAGGAGAGTGTCATTCTGAACTACTGTATTCAAACTAAAAGACCTATTGATGTTGGAACTATTATTGTGAAATCAATTTTGGGTTTGATTGTGAATGGATTTGCAACTAGACTGGGACATCCATCAACTATTTTCCTACTTTGCAGTCAATCGTAAGTACCTTATGAAAGTTGGGAAAAAGTGCTACTTCCTTGAAAGTTGATGGATCCAGAAGTTTATTGCTATTGTATTGGAATGAGAGATGAAAAGGATATGAATGTATTGATGGATCAAAGACCTCAAAATTCATCACCTTTTTAGTCTTACTACAACTGAGTACACTTTCAAAGAGGATCAAGAAGATAGAGAAAGAGGTGCAGAATCTCATGCACATGATTGAGAATATTACTCAAATGTTGGATCATCTAGATTGAAGACTGAAGGAACATTTTGAACATACAGGGCGTATTGAAGATGGATTGGAACGTATGTTCAATAAACATGCTTGGATTAAGGAGGAAAATTCAACTGATGAATTTCCATTTCGACCGTTCTACAATCTATATGTGCACTACCAATCAATGGGAGATATCCAGAAGGACAATAGTGAAGATGATATTTGATCTTAATTTATGCACGATATGTTTTGTGTAGTACTGTTTGTTTTAGTTTGTTGCGTTGGATTGCATTTCCTTTCTAATGAGCACTATCTATGTTTATGTTTTGAATTTTGATATTTAGATTTCAGTGTTAGGATGTTGGTTTGCTTTAGAACACTGAATTTGATGTTTGTTGGCTTGAAAAATGTTAGTTTGTAATAGTGCAGATTTTATATATAAATGTGAGTTTTATGTTGTTTGTGAAAGTTATATGTTTGTGTGATGTTTATATATGCTTAGAAATGTTTATTTGAGTCAAATAGAGGTTGACATAAAGTAGTATAGAGCAGATTTCCACAGAAATCAAAATCTGGAAAATTTGAGCTCTAGCGCATGATGCGCCAAAGGTCCGAACAACATTTGGAGCTTTATCAAGCGAAGATGTTTCAAGCTCATGACAAATTGATCCGCCCAAGGACATTCAAAATTGGTGACCTACTCGTGCTCAAAAGACCTATTCTTGCACGCCGCAAGATAGGTGGAAAATTCAAGCTAACTTGGGAGGGACCATTTGTCGTGAAAAAGATCTACATAGAAGGAGCCTACCAGCTAGTAGATTTCCGGGGTGAAAGAACCATGCTACCAATCAATAGAGGATATCTGAAGACATACTACGCGACTTAGCATTGCTTGACATGAAATTTTAAAATTTTGATCGTTTTGGGGTTATTTATTGGGCCAAACGTCTGTGACCGGGTCCAAAAAAATTTGTAATAAAATTAACCTCAATAAAATGAAAGCTTTTTGAAATTACATACTTCAACTTTCTTCTTTCTACCTTTTAAATTTGATATTCTACTAAATTAAATTAAATACATACATAAATGTACAATTTTATCATCAACATAAACTAAAATCTTCTTTAATAAACACTTTCTTTTGTTCTTGTTCATGCTAAATTTCAGCTCACGGATGTTTTTCCTATCATCTGCAGAGAAAAAAATGTTACACCAGAGGCTGATCTTTGCTTTCAAAGATGGCTGGAACCTCACACTTAACGAGGAAAGGGCACCGCTAGGTGGTGCCATAAACTTCGACATGGACTTCACTTAAGTCGACATGGACTATGAGGGTCCTTTGATGGATGTGGTTAGCCGTGAGGAAAAAGAAGGGCTATTATCGCTGCTAAGGTTCAACACTGGAGATAATTCCTCACTGAAGGGGAAAAATGTGATAGTACAACAAGACCCGATGGAGGGGACTAGTCGTCTACCATCCATGATAGCTACACCAACCGGGGGCCTGGTCACTGTCACTGATGAAAGACCACCAGATGCACTGCTGCGGAGAACTCGGAGTAGAAAATCCAACCGACGAAAGCATAGAGCTTTCTTACGAGAAGAAAGAAGACGTCAGAAGGAGGCAAAAAACTTGCTCACCCCTATCCTTGAAGGGAATATCTACGATCCAGGCATGAGAGAGACCTCTTCTAGCGTACCTGCTACAGACGATGAGTCCGAGTTTGCTACAGAACCGAAGATACCATGAGTTTCAGATGTTCTTTGTACGGGTTGCCCAACATGCAACGCCGAGATACCTACACGTATACCAGCTACGTGGGCATTTTTGGAGTGCTCGGATTGCAACGTCCTCCACCTGGAGTGCTACAATACTTTGGAGGAGTACACATCCACTGACGATGGATTTTAGACCGCTGATCACCCGATGGGGGAGCCGTATATCCCGTTGGATACAGAGGCATATATCCCGTTGGACACAGAGTCATATGCTTTGATGCAGACAAAGACAACACCAGCTTAGATTCTCGCTGATATTGAAATGAGGGAGTATCCTCGACAGGTGTCGATCGTCTCCACGACAGAATACTACAAGATGAGTAAAGTAAACAAAAGTGAATTTGAATTCTATGAAGAAGTTCAAGGAAGATTCATCAATATACTAGAAGGCTTGGAGCTGTACACCAGGGTCTTCTCCGAAAGCG
Source organism: Phalaenopsis hybrid cultivar (assembly GCA_002079205.1). Lineage (NCBI taxonomy): Eukaryota > Viridiplantae > Streptophyta > Magnoliopsida > Asparagales > Orchidaceae > Phalaenopsis > Phalaenopsis hybrid cultivar. Next base: position 81,548 of record JXCR01146595.1, on the reverse strand, counting down.
ACAAAAGAAGTATTCTCGACTGCATTTTTTATCTAAGAGACAGAGGTCGAGCGGGCCTTCTGATGGAAATAACTTATTCTGAGCCACAGAAATGGATGCGTGGAAGCAGGATCACTATATAATGTGGCTGCTGTTACAATTTCATCAACGACAAACAAGGAATCCCCCGGGGATTTTGAGATACGACGAAGTGGACCCATTACCTCCCATGAGAAAATGGATGATCAAGAGGATGGTTTGATGGAGCATACTTTCAGCCGACTGTATTCCCAACAGCTATATCATCAATATATATGATTAAAGTGACAGCATACCCCCGCATATTGACCATCACGATTTTGTGAGATCTTTCTGCATGGTCTCTTTCATGAGCAAAAGTAATATCATGTTTAGAAAAGAAATAGATGTCATTGGCCCCGGTGAATTCAGAGGATCCGTGGAGTTCCGCTACCAATGGGTTCAGTGCTGGTCCTTAAAGGAAACAGAACATACATTGCTAAACATTGCATTCCAGGGGTACGACGTCATAGGGTGTCTGTAACTTTCCGAAGGATGGATGATAGCAAAATGCCATATGGATTTCAATCAGATCCAGAGTTGGGAGAACTACTGCCGTACGAGCTATGAGAGGGTTGCACCTCTAAACATATGTAAAGGGAACTCTTGTCTTGGAGCGTGGTTTAGTAGGTCAGCTTGATCAGGAGCTCACCTCACCAGAGATGGACACTCAGGAGACACCTTTTTGTATTGCAATTCGACACAACAAATATGATGATATATGCACCAGATATGCTCAGCTTGTGATATGTACCCAACATGAGAAATTTTCAGATGTACTTTGATGCATTCAACATATTGTACATTTTGAGGCTCTGGCCTGCACTCAATTTGTAACACATGTTGAAGCATATTAATGAAATCTTTTTCAAAAATTTTGTCTGCTTGCTCAATTGCTCTTTTGTGCGATGGATAAAAACCACGAAGCCATGCGTTGGTTCCGAATTACAAAGAACAAAGAACAAAGAACAAAGAACAAAGCAATGAAAACTTAATAATAAAGTTCAAATAAAACACTCTTTTGAAAATCAATCAACCAACGAAAATTAAATTTTGGAAAACAAATTTTAAAAATTAAACGTGATAAAAACAACAAGAAAAGAAAAATAAATCTGTTGAGTTGATTCTCTCGATTTTGGGGTCTCTTACTCTTTGCTCGCGCAGCAAGACCGTCCTTGTCTGCACCAAATCTTACAAAATTTTACATACCTTCCTCACAAATGTTTTCCTTTTCACATGACACATATCTATGGGTTCAACACAAAAATCTTTGTAAATTTCAATTCTCATTTTCAGAATCAGTCCCTAACTTCTGATTCCCTTTTTTCGAGATCGGTCCCTAACTTCTGATCTTCTTTTTGAGATTGATCCTTAAATTTCAATTCTCATTTTCAGAATCAGTCCCTAACTTCTGATTTCCCCTATTCGAGGTTGGTCTCTAACTTCTGATCCTCCTTTTGAGATTGATTCCTAAATTTCAATTCTCATTTTCGGAATCAGTCCCTAACTTTTGATTCCCTTTTTTTCGAGGTTGGTCCCTAACTTCTGATCTTCTTTTTGAGATTTATCCCTAAATTTCAATTCTCATTTGGAATCAGTCCCTAACTTCTAATTCCCTCTTTGCGAGGTCTGTCCCTAACTTCCGACTCCCTTTTTGAGATTGATCCCTAAATTTTAATTCTAATTTTTTGAATCAGTCTTTAACTTCTGATTCCCTTTTTTCGAGATCAGTTCCTAAGTTCTGATCCTCTTTTTGAGATTGATCCTTAAATTTCAATTCTCATTTTGGAATCAGTTCCTAACTTCTGATTCCCTCTCTTCGAGGTCGGTCCCTAACTTCTGATACTCTTTTTGAGTTTTGATCACTTAAATTTCAACTCTCACCTCGGGTCAATACCTAAATTCTGATTTCCTCCTTTCGAGGTTGGTACCTAAATTCTGACTCTTCTTTTCGGGATTGATACCCAAATTTTAATTCCCATCTTGGGGTCAACACCTACACACTGACTCCCATCCTCTATAAACACCTGAAACTTGATAATTTGAAACCCACTCTCCAATCCCCAACGAGATTTTCTACCTTCTGATTTTAATCAAACATTTACTTGCTAATTCCCCAGCGGAAACAACTAGCACTCAAATTCTACGCTCCTTTCTAGATCTGTTGACTTAAGAGTTGTGCTGATTTTGTTGATCTCGTTAGTCAACGCCAATACACGCGACGTGCTTGCCCGACACACCACACCTATTGTTTGTTGACCTCACTTTTGGTTGAGGTTTTGTTCTTCCTCTTTACTTGCCTAAGTTCTAGTCACAGGACTTTCCTGTTGACTATTCTTAGAAAACTAAAAAAGGAACCCTCACCATTAAAAACTCAAAGCTCCTCTTTGCTCAACTTGAAGTTTCATATATTGGTCCTAACCTCTAGCTCTTAGTAGGTTGGATCAGTATGAGGGAGCTCAAGATGAGTCCCCATATGACTGATTGACCTTAGGTTTGACTTTGGGTGTTGGTCTGGAGCTTGTTCACTCACTACACTCACTATCACCCATATTCACTCACAATCCTAAAATCCAAAATTATTAACTTTGACCCCTTGATCTTTTGGGAGACTCAAGTAGATGATCATCTAGACCCATTAGCCCTAGGCTATGGTTTAGCTAAGACCAGTACATGGAGGACCCAAATGGGAATCTCATTGGTCCATAGCTCATACATGGTGGTTGACACCCCAATTCCACCAAAATTACCCAAGTTGGTCTTTTCCCCCTAAATACACCCAAATTACTTAAGTGCCATTGAAACCCTAAATTTGGTCAAAATCCTCAAATTCACAAAAAAAAACCCAAGTTTTTTCAAAAATCATTTCAAACCATTTTAAAATACCCAAATTGCTCAAATTCACCCAAAAATTCCAAAATTGCCAAAATACCCCAAAATTACCAAAATTACAAAAAATACCTTTGGCACCCCGAACTTTCCCAAAACCTTCAAAATTACTCCAAATGTCTCTAAATCGCATTTGGACCCTCCAATTGAACCCAATTTGGCCAACTTGACCATTTTGACCAAAACCCCCAATTTGTCTTTAAAGGCCCAATCTTCCAAAATTCATCCCAAATGTCCATCAATTTAGCCCCAATTTCCCTCAATTTTAATTCTAAACTCAAATTCACCCTTCAAATGACAAATGTAAACCAAATCCAAGCCTAATTAGTGACCACGACTTTATATATGCTTAAAAATATAAGTATTTAATACTGCTGCTAAAAGATTTAATTCCTCAGCAATTGTACCAAAACTTAATAACAGTTATAGATTCAATAAAGATGGATGTATAACATATTCAATAATTGTAAAGTCACATTTATTAACGCAAGTATACATATCGCTCAAGTAATATAGGGCTCTAATGAAGTCCTAGATATCGATCCCATAGGGAATAATATTAGAACTACGAACTAAGATATTAGAAAAAAGCAATAATTTAATCACAACAATGGAATTCAATTTGCTTTTCTGTCACTAATAGATAATTGAAATAAATATGTAATTTTTAATAACTGTTAAATAACTAATTATACTAATGAGGTTTTTAAGTGATATTCAATATATAAGAAATCATCATTCTCCTTGTCAAGAAATTATAGTGAATGGATAAAGTGAATCAAATCAATTTGAAGCATCCTTCTCCTTGTCAAGAAATTAAAGTGAATGGATAAAGTGAATTAGTTCAAATTGATTGTGCCAAATAGGAGCATACCTATTCTTTACCCTTTGGTCCAAGCATAAAGAACATTGACTGATCCTACGCTTGTTTACTGTACCTATTCTTTACCCTTTGGTACAGACATAAAGAACATTGACTAATCCTATGCTTGGTTACCGATGAGCATACCTATTCTTTACTCTTTGGTCAAGGCATAAAGAACATTGACTAATCCTATGCTTGTTTACTGAATTTGCGGCTAGGCTGGGAGGATACCAGCTCTCACTTTGGAGCTCCCACGTTCCCCTCACCTGAGTTCTTTACCCTTTGGTCCAGGCATAAAGAACATTGAGTAATCATATGCTTGTTTACTAAATCCGAATTCTTTACCCTTTGGTCCAGACATAAAGAACATTGACTAATCTTATGCTTGTTTGCTAAATTCGTATTTACCCTTTGGTCCAAGCATAAAGAACATTGACTAATCCTATGCTTGTTTATTGAATCTGCGATACCCTTTGGTCCAGACATAAAGAACATTGACTAATCCTATTCTTGTTTATTGAATCTGTGGTTAGGCTGGGAGGATACTGGCTCTCACTTCGGAGCTCCCACGTTCCCCTCGCCTGAGGGCTAAATCTACACTTCAGCACCCAAATGATAGGACCAAATTGGGGATTTTAGTCTGTCACTCTAAAATCTCCAATTCTACGCCCGATAATTTTATTTCCTATTTAATTGCACCCAACTTCCAAGAGTTTTGACCTCCCTGAATCTTGGATGTAATCTTCACTTTAGTTGTAAAAATCAACATATTTTAACAAATCAATTGGTCAGATTGAAAGTAAATTAAGATCGAAGTGAAAAGATCATCACAATTTCTTAAACATTTTCATGGCTTCACCGTTTCACAAATCTCAAGACAAGCAGAAAGACAAAAAACTACTCAGATCTCAAGGGGAAAACACAATAAAACTCGGAATTCATATATAAAATTAAAGTCATACAAACTACAACAATAAATAAACTTATCTCTAATTTCTCCCCAAGAAAATTCTCGAAGTTCCTCTGAATATCTTCCTTTCTTTACAACACACAGAATTCCTCTTCGAAGCGGCAAGGAGGAAGAAATCTCTCACTTTCCCTTCACTCTTACAATCTCTCGAAGAATTCCTCACAATTTAGACTCTCTACCAAACACTAACGAAACCTTTCTAACCTCCAGGACCTCTAGGCTCTCTCCAATTTTCTTCCAAAATCTTCTTTTAAAGTTGTGAATGAGCTTTCCTAAGAGTTGCCTAAGCACCCCTCCAAAATTCATNCAAGAGTTGCCTGAGCACCCCTCCAAAATTCTTCCTCATCCAAAGCCTGGTTGGAAATACCCGCCGATCTCGCCGTCGGTGGCCTCGAGGGCGCCGTCGGCGGGCCTTCTGAGTGAATTAATTCTGGAGTCTCGGGAAAATCTCTCCATCAGCGCCGTTGGGCTCGCCGTGGGTGCCCTAGTTCAATTCTTCACATTTTTGTCCTTTTCGCTTCAAATTCATTCCTTTTTGCATCTTTTTGCTCCAATAACCCTAATTCACCTGCAACAAAACATCAAAAATACCTTTCTTTAAAGTGCAATATCATAAAAAATAGTATAAAATATGTATGAAAATCTCAACATATTTTCCTTTGGTCAAAATCCCCCAAACTTAACTATTACTTGTCCTCAAGTAATTTTAGTACTACATAAAAGTTATGATCTACTATAGTAAAGTTTTAATTCAGAAATACTATAAGTTTGATTTAAATAATTATTATAGTGAGATTTTCAAAAAAAATTCAAGTAATTAAATTAACTTTGTAGCTACAAGGTTATCTAGTCATCAAGTTTAAGAGTTCTAATTCAAGTAATAAAATTAACTCTATAGCCACAAGATTATCTAGTCATCAAGTTTAAGAGTTCTACTTTTCTAACATTTCAAGAATGACTATATGTTGCAATATTAAGTCATCAAGTTTAAGAGTTCTAGTCTTCTATTCATTTCAAGAATGACTATATGTTACAATATTAAGTCACTTAGAATATTTAAATGATAGGAACTTCATGAGAACTCTACTAGTAAAATATATAATTCATAAATATAAGTTCAGGAATGTATTTAGGTTTTCCTTTTAGGTAAGTCCAGTGAAGCCAATTTTTGATTAGGCATATCCTCAAGCTTCACCCCAGTTCCACATTTTTTTTTCTTTTCTCTTTTTCATATGTATTGCTTTCAATCATATATATTTTTCTTTCTTTTCAGGGATTGTTGTCAATTCTTTCTTTTTCCTTTTTCAAGTGAGGATTAACTTAAATTTTTTAATATAAAATGATACAGGTGGACAGAAAAATTCTAAATATAAATCTTACTTCAGTATTTTAGATATTTTCATAATTCTGAAATTTTTGCAGTCCTTCTCAACATTTCTACTTCACCTGGTCTGTAATATTAAGAGCTTTCTACACATATAAATCATTAGAGAAATTTCTAGGTAATGAAATTTTGAAATAAGTACATTAAACAAGCACAATATTTCCTAACACAACCACAATACTAAACAAAACAATTACAATTAAATTTAAACAAGCACAATATTTCCTAACACAACCACAATACTAAACAAAATAATTACAATTAAAACGCAAAATAAAATTCCCATTACATTACAAAATACTACTCAACATCTATTATACTACACCTACAAATTTAACTACCACACTAACTCCATGACAAAAATTAAAAATTATCTAAGTACAACATAATAATAAAAATGAAAGTCTAAATACACACAAACATCCATTTATATTACAAAAGATCATAAAAATAAAAGTACAAGTACAAATACATCAACTACTATCAAATATTAAAATCCCAAACTATGTCTTCGTCTCCTTGATCATTAGGTAGATTGAGTTGATATTGAGTATACTCGCGGAACTCAGGGATAGTAACATCAGGCTCACCTCTGTAGTGTCGGACTTGAGCTTCGTAGTAAGCTACCTCAAAATTTGAATGCCTCTGAAGGTACTCACTATCATAATCATTTTGACGTTCTAAACCTCCAATCCTTTCATTTATCAATTCTATACTCTTTCGTTGCAAGGTTAACTCATTCATCAAATCAGTCAGAGTAGGGAAACTAGAAGGTGGAAGGTCATAACTTGTAGAAGGGACATCTCTACTAGTAGAAGGTTCTTGACTTGTACTTCCAGTTCTCCATTTCTCATGGGATTCATAAGTTTTCAAATTGGCTTTGCTAATGGGTTTCATAGGATAAACCCATTCCTCATCTCCTCCAGCTTCCACTCCAGAAAGTTGGCAAAGTGCATAAATGAGGCCAGGATGTCTTAGACCTCCACTTGTTTCACTTCTTATCGTAGTCAATATGTTCTTAAAAGTAATTCTCCCCACATTTATAGTTCTATTATTCTGAATACAGAAATTCAAAATAGCTCTATGTCTAGTTACCTCATTATGGTGATAAGTCGGTAACAGAGTAGAGGACATGAAACAATGCCACGCCTTAGAGGTGGCATTCAACATGGAAGCAGAAAAATTTACTCGTTCTCGTTGCTTTATCTTCCATGTTCCTTTTCCATCAGTGAGAAAGTTGATCACATCATTCAGGGGGCCTTGCATAGTACTGAAGGATTCATATTGACAACTATAAGAGTCTGGGACTTCGTAAAATGTGTTGATGCGGGGGGCAGTAAATTCAATAGGAAATCCCTGCACTTGAACGATTCCATCGTCAAAATAGAATACGTTGGCATAGAATTCCTTCACAACATTTGCAACTGCTTTATTGGTGGTGTAACAAAAGATTTCCCACCTCTGCTTGGCAATAACTCGTTCAATTTCTGCTCCCGGACTTTCAAAAACTCGATCTTGTATACACTTCTTTCTTTCAAATACTGAAGTAAATCTTGATTGAGCCTTCACATTAATGAAGCGAGACTCGTCGAACTCAATTCATCTCTTTTGACGTACAGCCATTTCAATCTAATCACAATTATAGAAAAATTCCAAAATATACTTCAAACATTCAAATAATGGCTTCCAAAAGTAATTCTAAGAGTCCAACACTAAGATCCATAAATTTCTTCCCAATATTTTCTTCACATTCTCATTTTTTTCAGATTTCCTCAATGTGAAAGAAATTCATCGTGAAAATCAAATATTTTTAGTTTGGAGTGAAGCTCTTACCTAGAGATGATCAAATCCGATGTAAAAAAGCTTTAAAATTGCCCCAAATACAAGATCTCTAAAGCCTTAGGTCAAAAATTGCATTTTAGGAGGAAGGGGATGATGAATAGTGGTGGTTGACTGGTCAAAATCACGGTTAAAGGTGTTTTTTTGTGAGCTCGTCATCGGCAGGGTGTTCGGCGCCGTTGGCGCGCTCTATTGAAATTTAAACATATTCTCGGGAAAAATCCACCGTCGGCGGCATCAAGGGCGCCATTGGTGGCATCAAGGGCGCCGTCGGTGGGCTCTATTGATTTGGTTCAATTTCCGGATTTTGTGATTTTGATCAATTTCAAGCATAAACGACATTCGTTTAATCATTATATACATAGTTTTAAGTGATTAAATGATGTACTTATTGCAAATAAACTTTCACTACACAAAACATCACATTTATATATAAATTCCAAGAGGTACAATATACGTTACATAACACACCTAAGTTTGGTATTTTTTCAACCTTAATACATTAATTCAGCGTCGCAATCCAAGCCACAACACTTAAAATGCTGAAAACAAAACATCCTATGCTTAGTCTCAACTATACAGAGATCTAAAAGCATAATTCTAAAGCAAAGCAAATGCAAAGTTCAAACTAAATTACACACATAGACAGACAAGTAGCAATATAAATCTACTATTCATTAGATTCAGTACTGGATTCTCCGATGAGATCACCTATTGATTGCACATGGACGAAGAGGTTGAAGGGTTGGTATGGAAATTCTTCAGTAGAATCTTCTTCTATCAATTTCATCCTCCTCATCAGCCATATCAAACTATCTTCTAAATGGCCAGAGTGCTCAAAATGTTCTTTCATCCTCCATTTTATATGATCGAAGAAATCAAAGATATTATTAATTGTATTCATGACATTTTGTACCTCCTTCTCAAATTTCTTGATTCTGCGTAGAACCACCAGAGTCTTATTAGGAACTGAGGGTTGAACTGGCAGTGAATTTTGAGATGCTTGATCTACTATAATAGTTATGTCATTTTCATCTTCAAAAACTGGGAATCTCTTAGTTGGGTCCAAAGACTTCCAAGGTAGAAGTACATTTCCCAATTTCTGTAGGATACTTGGAACTGACTGCAAAGTGAGAAAATTGTGGAAGAGTGTCCAAGACCATAAGTTGATCCATGAACGATCAGACCCAAAATCGACTTCACAATTTTTGATCCAATATCGATCGACAGTCCCCTTTGGATGCAATAATTCAGAATAGCACTTTCTTTAGAAACTTTACCGATCTTTATTGTCGGTAACAGTTTCACAGAAATGAAGAAGTTTTAGTGTTTCGAAACGGGATTTAGGAGTGTCGTAGAAAAACTAACATACCCGTTTTCTCTCATTTCCCCGTCTTTAGTTTCATCAGTTAAATGTTGGTAAATCTCATTCATCTGGTTTCTTGTTGGGACGAAGTTGGAATAGTGGCAGACAGGAACATTCTCGATCATGTATAATTCATTGATTCGTGCAGGAGTGAAAGTGATCCATCTACCTCGCACATAAATGACTCCCTAATTGATTCCATAAACATCCCTAAAGATAGTAGGCCAATAAAATCCAGCTTTCAAAATTTTATAAGCAGTTTTATCAAACTCAAAATGTCCTCCAAATTCATAATCATGACATTTATGAATGATTAGCTCAGTTTCTTCATAAGGTACACATCTTCTCATAATCAGATCCTTACATTGTTTATATAAATAAGGCTTATCCAAAAAATATGCTTTCACATCATGAATGAATTTCCTTTGTTGTTGCAATTTCAGCATATGTGGCAAAATATCACTTACAATATAATTAACAATATCAGCATGCCATGGTATTTTCCACTCATTAGTATTATAAAGTTGTTCAAAATTAACAATATCAGCATACCATGGTATTTTCCGCTCATTAATATTATAAAGTTGTTCATCAAATAATTAACAATATCAGCATACCATGGTATTTTCCACTCATTAATATTATAGAGTTGTTCATCAGGGAAACTGTCTGTAATTTCATTGTCAATGTCAGATAATTCATGATTTTCTAATCTTGACAAATGATTAGCAATTTGATTATCAGTTCCCTTTCTATCAATAACCACAAGATCGAATTCTTGGATCAAAAGTATCCATCTAATCAACCTTGGTTTGACATCCTTCTTTTGCATCAGATATTTAATAGCAGTGTGATCAGTGTGCACGACACNCAGAGTGATCAGTGTGCACAACACATTTAGCTCCAATTAAATAAGATCTAAATTTTTCCAAAGCATACACAATGGCCAGTAACTCTTTTTCAGTGACAGTATAATTAATTTGTGCATGATTAAGAGTTTTACTTTGGCTAGTAACTCTTTTTTAGTAACAGTATAATTAATTTGTGCATCATTAAGAGTTTTACTAGAAGTATATAACTTTAAAAATCTTTTCATACCTTTGTCCAAAGACAGCTCCAATAGCATAATCAATAGCATCTTTCTTTTTCAGTAACAGTATAGTTAATTTGTGCATCATTAAGAATTTTACTAGCGTAGTATATGACTTTAAAAATCTTTTCATACCTTTGTCCAAGAACAACTCCAATAACATAATCACTAGCATCACACATCAATTCAAATGGTTTTTCCCAGTTAGGTGAAACTATAATAGGGGCTGTGATTAATTTTTCCTTTAATAACTCAAAGACATTTAAACGATTTTCAGTAAATTCAAATTTCTTGTCCTTTTCTAAAAGTTGGCATAGAGGTTTGGTAATTTTTGAAAATTTTTTAATAAAACACCTGTAAAAACCAACATGCCCAAGAAAACTTCTAACCTCTCTTACATTAATAGGAGGTGTTAGTTTGAATATAACTTGAATTTTTGCAGGGTCTGCTTCCATACCATCTTCCGAAATTTTATGTCGTAACACAATTCCTCCTGCAACCATAAATTGATATTTCTCCCAATTCAGAACCAAATTAGTTCTTCCTCAATTCCTCCTGCAACCATAAATTGACATTTCTCCCAATTTAGAACTAAATTAGTTTTTTCACTCCAAAACTTTTTCAAGATAATTTAAGCATGCGTCAAATGATGTTCCAAATACAGAGAAATAATCTCCTGCAACCATAAATTGATATTTCTCCCAATTCAGAACCAAATTAGTTCTTTCGCATAACTCTACTTTTTCAAGATAATTTAAGCATGCGTCAAATGATGTTCCAAATACAGAGAAATCATCCATTAACACTTCTATTCCATCATCAATTAACTTACTAAATATAGACATCATACATCTCTGGAATGTTGCAGGTGCATTACATAATCCGAAAGGCATTCTTCGAAAAGCAAAAGTTCCAAAATGACTAGTAAATGTTGTTTTTTTTATCCTCAAGAGAAATAACAATTTGATGGTAGCCAAGATATCCATCTAAAAAATAAAAATATTTGTGCCCAGCAAGTCTATCCACTATTTGGTCTAAAATGGTAAAGGGAAGTGATCTTTCCTAGTGGTAGTGTTTAATTTTATATAATCAATGCAAATACGCCACCCGGTAACTTGTCTGATTGGTATCAATTCATTATTCTCTTGTGCTTCAGCAGTCACCCTCCTTTCTTAGGAACACAATGAATTGGACTTACCCAAGCACTGTCCGAAATATGATATAAAATTTTAGTGTCCAAACATTTCAAAATTTCCTTCTTTACTACTTCTTTCATCATTGGGTTTAATCTCATTTGTGGATCAACTCTTGGTTTATATTGTTCATCCAGTATAATTATGTCCATATAGATCGAAGGACTGATTCCTTTAATATCAGCTAAGGTCCAACCGAAAGCTTTCTTATATCTTTTTAATGTATCTTTGCTCTTGCAAATCATTTAACTCCAAAGTTATAATAACAGGTAATGTAGATGAGTTTCCTAGAAACACATACTTCAAGTGGTTAGGTAATATTTTCAACTAATGTTCAGGTAGTTTTATAATTGACGGAACTAGATTCTTATCAACATTTCCTGTAATATCCAGCATCTGAAATCTTTCCTGAACATAATATATATAATTCTTCATTTTTTATTTCGTCCAAAATAACTTCATCTTTTTCTTCAAAATATTTTTTCTCTTCAAAATATTATTTAAAATGCACATTCACTAGATGTTCACTAATTTCCATGTGAAAACATTCATTATCTCTTTCAACAGCAGGGTATTTCATAGATTTTGCAATGTTAAAAGTCACTTCTTGATCGTTGACTCTCATAGTTAATTCTCCCTTTTGAACATCTATCATAGCTCTTCCAGTAGCTAAAAAAGGTCTCCCTAAAATTATAGGTATTTATTTATCTTCCTCCATATCTAAAATAATAAAATCCACAGGAAAGATAAATTTATCAACTTTTACTAACACATGTTCTATAACTCTCTTAGGATAAGTAACTGAACGATCCGTTAACTGAAGAGTTACAGAAGTAGGTGAGGCTTCTCCTAATCCTAATCTTTTGAAAATTGATAGAGGCATAAGATTAATGCGAGCTCCCAAATCACATAAAGCTCTTCCATAAAATCTTTCATCGATAGCACATGGTATAGTGAAACTACTTGGCATAAGATTAATGCTGGCTCCCAAATCACATAAAGCTCTTCCATAAAATTTTTCAGCGATAGCACACGGTATAGTGAAACTACCTAGATCTTTTAATTTTTCAGGAAGCTTTTTCTGAATAATTGCATACACTCTTCGCTAAGTGCAACAGTCTCATTATCAGTGAACTTCCTTTTCTTGTTCAAAATATTTTTCATAAACTTCACATAATTGGGCATATGCTCTAAAGCTTCTACGACAGGAATATTTACCGTTAATTTCTTAAGAATTTCTATAAACTTGGAAAATTGTTTATGCTTTTTGTGTTGTTTCAATCTTTGAGGAAACGGTGGTGGTGGTTTCTCCACAATAATTTTCATTGGTGTAAGTGTATATTATAAATTTGGGTATTCATAATCTTTTTCTTTTTCTATATCCACTTTCTCTTTTTTAGTTTTCGTTTCTTTTTGCACTTTTGTTTCCAATTGTTTTCCACTTCGTAATTGTATCAATTTTATCTGTTCTTTTCCTTGATCTTTAGGATTTGGTTCCACAGTACTAGGAAAAGTTCCCGATGTTTGGTTACTAAGCGCAATAGTGATATGCCCCAATTGGTTTTCAATATTCTTGATAGCATTTCCTTAATTTTGTAACTGGTTTCCTTGAATTTGTAATTGATTTCCTTGATTCTGTAATTGTTGACTCATGTTCAGTATCAGCTCTTCCATGGACAACTTCTTTTCCTTAAATTGAGTGTTACTGTTAAATCTTAGAGGATAAGAAGGTCTATAATTAACATTTCCTTGGATGGATGAATTTCCCAACGGGTTTACTATGTTGTTTGCCCATTGTTGATTTGTAGAAGAATTGTTATTCCAATTATAGTTAGGACACCTGGGTTATAATAGTTTGAATAAGGGTTGTTGGGTCTATTAATAACATTTAAAGTCTCATGTGGGGTTATAATAGTTTGAATAAGGATTGTTGGGTCTATTGTTAATAGCATTTAAAGTCTCATAAGAAGGTTGAACATCCACAAATTGCCCAGATGAATTCTCTTCCATCATAGTTGGTGTTGGAGAATAATTCATTCCATAATGATCTAATTTTTTTTATATTGCAACAATCTCCGAAGCTAACATAGATATTGCATTAGAATCATGGATAATAGCTACTCTTTTAGGATTTACCTTGAAAATTGTTGGTAGCCATCTCTTCTATTAACGAATAAGCCTCATCAAAAGGTTTTGACATTAAAGAACCACCAGCCGCAACATCTATAATCGATCTAAGAGATCTCACTAATCCATTGTAAAAAGTTTGAATTATCAACCAATCTGGTAATGAATGATATGGGCACTTCCTAAGAAGATCTTTAAATCTCTCTTAAGACTCATATATCGACTCTCCATCAATCTGACAAAATGATGTTATGTCATTTCTAAGTTTAACAGTCTGGATGGAGGGAAATATTTGGATAGAAATTTCTGGGAAAGTTCTCCCCAAGTTCTAATAGATCCAAGCGCTAACGAATTTAACCACATCTTAGCCTTATCTCTAAGTGAAAAAAGAAAAAGTCTAAGTCGAGCAGCATCATTCGAAACTCTATAATATTTAAAGGTAGCACAAAGTTCTAAAAAACTAGCGAGGTGTAAATTAGGATCTTTATTTGGTGTACCTCCGAATTGATTATTTTGTACCATTTGGATAATTGCAGGTACGAGATCAAATGAATTAGCAGCTACATCAGGATTTTGGATATATAAGTGAACTTCATCTATTATAGGATTTGCATAATCTCGTAGAGGTTTAGGTTGATGTTCATTTTCTATTCCTTGATTGTTCACATTATTTTCCATTGTGTCAAGATTTCTAAGTTCTTTTCTTAGTTTTCTAATTCTCGTAACAGTGCGTTCTAATTCTGAATCGTAGGGTATAAGATTTTCATAGTCCAAATTACGCATACAATTGAAATCAGTACACAGAAAAAACAGTTAACTAAATATGAAAATAAGTTGTAATTCAAGTAAAATTTTTCTAATAGTCTTAATTTGTCCGTTACTCTAATTATGATTTTTTTAAATCTAATTTTTTACTCCCCGGCAACGGCACCAAAAACTTGACAGCGACTTTATATATGCTTAAAAATACAAGAATTTGATACTGTTGCTGGAAGATTTAAATCTCCTGCAACGGTGCCAAAATCTTGACAACGGTTATAGATTTGATAAGGATGTGTATAAAATATTCAATAATTGAAAAGTCACACTTATCAATGCAAGTATACGTATCGCTCAAGTAATACAGAGCTTTAATAGAGTCCTGGATATCGATCCCACCGGGAGGAATATTAGATGCTACGAACTAAGATTTAAAAAAATCAATACAACAATATAGTTCAAATTGTATATTTGTCACTAATAGGCAATTGAAATAAAAATGTAATCTTAATAAACTCTTAATTAACTGATTATACTAATAAAGTTTCTAATGTGAAGTTCAATATATAAGAAAGCATCCCTCTCCTTGTCAAAAATTTTAAGTGAATGGATAACTTGAATTAGTTTAAATTGTATTGTGCAAAATAGGAGCATACCTATTCTTTACCCTTTGAACCAGGCATAAAGAACATTGACTAATCCTATGCTTGGTTATTGAATCTGTGGCTAGACTGGGAGGATACCGGCTCTCACTTCGGAGCTCCCACGTTCCCCTCGCCTAAGGGCTAACATCTACACTTCAGCTCTCAAACGATAGGACCGAATTGAGGAATTTAGTCTGTCACTCTAAAATCTCTAATTCTACGCCCGATAATTTTTTTATTTCCCTATTTATTTACACCAAACTTTCAAGGACTTTAACCTCCCTAGATCTTGGATGTAATCTTCACACAACTTCTTTAACATTCTTATGGCACAACCAATTCAAATCACCATTTCACAAAATCTCAAGAAAAGGAGAAAGACATAGAAAACTACTTAGAACTCATGGAGAAGATATGCCAAAACTTGCAATTTATATATAAAAGCAAAGTCATACAAACTTCAATAAGTAAATACAACTTATCTCTAATTCCTCCCCAAGAAAACTCCTTGAAGTTCCTCTGAATCTCTTCCTTTGTTTAAAGCACACAGAATTCTCCTTCGAAGCGGCAAGGAGGAAGAAATCTCTCACTTTCCTTCCACTCTTACAATATCTCGAAGAATTTCTCACAATACTAACCACTCTTTACACTCTAATGGGAACCACAAACAACAAAGAGTCAAGTGGACACCCCCTGGACACACCAGGGACACTAAATTATTTCTTTTTTAGTTGTAGAAGAGTTTTCAAGAGTTGCCCTAGTGTCCCTTAAAAAATCGTCCACATTAAATGCATTTGTTGAGAGAACCGACGTGCTCACTGTCGGCGGCCTCGATGGCGCCGTCGGCGTCCTTCTAGAGATATTTAATTATGGACTCTTGGGAAAAACTTTTCGTCAGCGGCGTCAAGCTCTCCGTTGGCGCCCAAGATCAAATCTTCATAATTTGGTCCTTTTTGCTCCAAATTCGCTCCTTTTTGCATCTTTTTGCTCCAATGACCATAATTTAACATACCTGCAACAAAACATCAAAAATATCTTTCTTTAAAGTGCAATATCATCAAAATCAGTGTAAAATAGGTATGAAAATCTCAACATATTTTTCTTTGGTCAGGCTGGTCCCTAACTTTCAACTCTCTCTTTTGAGATTGATCCTTAACTTTCAATTCTCATTTTTGAAATCAGTTCTTAACTTCTGATTACCTCCTTTTGAGATCGGTCCTTAACTTCTGATCCTTTTTTAGATTGATCCTTAACTTTCAATTCTCATTTTGGAATCAGTCCTTAACTTCTGACTCCCTCCTTTCAAGATCGGTCCCTAACTTCTGATCCTCTTTTTGAGATTGATCCTTAACTTTCAATTCTCATTTTTGGAATGAGTCCTTAACTTCTGATTCCTTCCTTTTGAGATCGGCCCCTAACTTCTGATCCTTTTTTTGAGATTGATCCTTAACTTTCAATTCTCATTTTAGAATCAGTCCTTAACTTCTGATTCCCTCCTTTTGAGATCGGTCCCTAACTTCCGATCCTCTTTTTGAGAATGATCTTTAACTCTTAATTCTCATTTTTTGAATCAGTCCTTAACTTCTGATTCCCTCCTTTAGAGGTTGGTCCTTAACTTTCAACTCTCTTTTGAGATTGATCCTTAACTTTCAATTCTCATTTTTGGAATCAGTCCTTAACTTCTGATTCTCTCCGTTTGAGGTCGTCCCTAACTTCCAACTCTCTTCTGAGATTGATACCTAAATTTTAATTCTCATTTTGGGATCAATTCTTAAATTTTGGTTCCCTTCTTTTGAGGTCGGTACCTAAATTCCGACTCTCTTTTTGGAATCGATACCTAAATTTCAATTCCCACCTCTGGGTCAGCACTTACATACTGATTCCCATTCTCTATAAATACCTAAAACTTGTAACTCAAATCCACTCTCCAGTCCCTAACAAGAGTTCCTACTTCTTGACTTCGATTGAATATTCACTTGCTAATTCCCTAATGGAAATAAATAGCACACACAATTCTATACCTCCTAGGTCTATTAACTTAGAAGTCTGTGTTGGTTTTGTTGATCTCGTCGGTCAATGCCAATACGCGCGGTGTACTTGCCCAGCACACCACACCTATTGGGGGTCCATTTGTTGACCTCACTTTTGTTTGAGGTTTAATTTTTCCTCTTTTGTAGCCTATGTACTTGTCATAGGACTTTCTTGTTGAGTATTCCTAGAAAATTAGAAAAGGAACACTCACAATTAGAAATTTTACCATCTTCCTTGCTCAACTTGAAGTTCACATATTGGTTATAACCTCTAGCACTTAGTAGGTGGGGTCATTATGGGGAAGCTCAAGATGAGTTCTCATAGGACTGATTGCCCTTAGGGTTGACTCTGAGTGTTTGTCTGGAGCTAAGGCACTCACTTGCACTCACTCTCATTCACAATCACTCACAACCCTAAACCTAAATTTTCCTGACTGTGGTCCCTTGATCCTTTGGGAGACTCATGTAGATGGTCCCTTAAATCCACTAGTCTTAGGATAGGGTTTAGCTAATACGAGTACATAGAAGACCCAAATAAGGTTTCCATTGGTCAATAGCTCATTTATGGTGGTTAGCTCCTCAATTCTACCAAAAAATTCAACTTGGCCTTTTGTCCCAAAATCCCCTAAATTACCTAGATACCCTTAGAGACCAAAATTTGGCCAAAATTCCCAAATTCATCCAAAATTTCCAAATTTGTTCAAAAATCATTTCAAACCTTTTGAAAATACCCAAATTGCCTAAAACTACCCAAAAATGCCAAATTTACCAAAATTCCCCCAAAATTACCAAAATTACAAAAATACTCTTAGCACCCCAAAATTTTCCAAAACCTCCAAAATCACTCCAAATGTTTCCAAAACCCATTTGGACCCCTCAATTGGACCCAATTTGATCATTTTGACCAAAACCCCAAATTTGCCTTTAAAGACCAAATTTTCCCAAATTTACCTCAAATGTCCATCAATTTTGTCCCAATTTCCCACATTCTCAATCCTAAACTCAAATGCACATTCTATAAGATCAATTTAAACTAAATCCAAGCTCAATTGGCCCATGCTTTGAGCCCAATTTTGATTTAGGTCAAACCCCCAATTTTGGCTACATGACTTAATCTCACCAAATTGAACCCCATGGCCAATTCCATTGGCCTCAATTTGAATCCTAAACTCTTCATAACAATCCTACACGTCAAACTTGACCTTCAATTAGCCTTGTTGAAGCCTCAATTTCATTTAATTTTGACCGAAGTCCGAGAATCCACAAATTTGCCCCAAATTGGCTGTCTCCAAATTTCACTAAATTGAATGTCTAGGCCCCAAAATTGGCACCCAATTTATGTTGAATAGTCTTATGACATTCTTATTGACCATTTTCAATAAAAAATTTGGACTCAGTCTAAGCTTAGATCAATATAGACTCCAATCTAGCTCAACATGCCCAAAGTGACCAAATTTCCAAAACCCTTCAAATTGAACCCTCCAATTGAACTCAAAATCATTTCAATCCTTCACTAAAAATCTTCATTACAATCATCTACACAATTTTGATCAATCATTTGGGCTCAAAGTTATGGCTATTCTAACCCAAACTCAACTTTAAGCCATTTGGACCCAAATTGAACTTATACACCAAAATTGGCCTAACCACTCTAAGGTCACCAAATTTGTGACTTCAAAGCCACTAAGCTCCTTTTAAGGACCAGGCTAAACCACCCCAAATCCACCAAAGCATGCTATGGATCAATGGATCTCCAAATTAAGGGATTCATTCTTTTTTCTAGGCCTTAACCACAAAATCTCCTCCATCATTGATTGGCATAGATAATTAATCATCATTAGCAACCCCCTGACCTTCCTGAGCCAGAGGTGACCACTCCCTGGCCGGCCAGCCAAAAATTTCCAAACTGAGAGCCACCATCCTTGAATCAAACCCAATCTTAACCATAGAGACCACCTCATCCCAATGGCTCTTGAGGGCTCCTCTGCCATCCACCTAAGCAAACATTTGCACCCATGGCCAGGCCCTGAGCTCCCCTCTCCGACCATGGCTATAAATGGCCTCTTTACGACCAAGATAAAGGTGCTGAAATTTTTTCAAGGAGACCCCTCTAAATTGCTCCATAGCCTCTTTGAGACCTCCTCAGTGCAACCCAACCACTTCCTTGCCCTAATTCCCCTTGTCGGAGTTCAATTTTTGAGCTCAAATCCTTACGAAAGACAAGACAGAACTCTCCGCACTTCCACAGTGCACAAAAATCAAATTAAATTCACCCACGCCTTCACTATAGTGAAAGAAGACAAAGCCCAATCAAACCCCCTCACAGAGAGCCTCTACACTAGACTGATCAACACCCAAATTCAGCCTTGATCGAATTTGGGTCTAGACCTTTCACCACGACTAGAGGCTCAATTCTTAGCCTCCTTGGACCTCCATAAATGTGTCGAGCACCTCTGATTGAAGCTTCCCTTCTCAGAGCAAAGGTATTGAACTCTCCCTCTTCCTGAGCCTATTTTCATTCTTCATTTAATTAGAGTTGATTTAATGGCATGTTTATCATATGGATGTGTTTGTCTCATCTAGACGAGTCCATAGGATCAAACCCGAGGAGATTTGGTTGAGTTTAAAGGGAGATCTTAAGGTTTTAGTGTGAACGGTTCTCGGGTTAGCCTATTTGGGGACGATAACCCCAACTGTTGGATTGCGTGTGTATTAAATGGAGGGCTTTGATTGCATCGGATGGGAGTGTGGTCCATAAAGCACGGGCTGACTCAGATGGCAGCGCCAAATCAGAAGATGTCGAGTGGAGCTTTGGAGATGTCCAGGATGACGCAGTGCCACCGGTTTAAGTAGAAAAACAGAGAATTAAATAATTTAGAAAATGCTTCCTACCTTCAAAAATTCATATCTTAGTGTAGAAAAATCACAAAAACAAAATAAAAATATCCATGTGCTCAGTGAACAGAGGAAAACAATGTGGAAATAGTTTGAAGTTTCATTGATGAATATTTTATTTTTAATTAATTAAATATTGATTTGAGTATTTTAACTCTCCATGCATGTAGACATTTCACAATGGCTTGATATTTTGGAATGTCATTGCCTCTATCTTGGGGGATATTCTCTGATTTTTCCAAGGTCAAAGAAGATCTCTAGACATAGATCCATATTTTTCAAGTTTATGTCTATTATATGCATCAATTAATCATAATACTTAGTGTGTTGCTTAAAAAAATCCAAAGAAATTTTAAAAGGTTTATTGTGACTAGAGAACCCTTTAGAAAATTTTTCATGGGTCAAGTCACTAAAAACACACCAAATTTGCACAAAACTCTAAAACACATAGAAAATTAATTTGAAAAAAAAAACATCTAAATGATTTGATTTTTAATCTCCATTATGATTTAAAGTTTAGAGAACCCCCCATAAAAATTTCAAAATATTTGAAGTTCATTTGATAACTTGACTTGACTTTCTAAGTTAAATGACATTTTTGACACTAAAATGATTTTTAATAATTAAAATTTAACTTAAAAAAATTATAAAAATTAGTTATGGGAGATCTCTGCGATCAGAAGAATTTTCTAAAAGTAAAATTGTAATTAAAATAGAAACTTCATTTTTTAAGCCTATTTTAATATTTAAATAATTAAAAATTAATAAAAATCACAAAATTGATTAAATTCATGGAAATTTTCTAAATTATTTTTTAAGCACTTAGAAATAATTGGAAAATTTTCCTAATTTTCTAAGTGAAGATATTGAATTTTAAAGCTTAAAATAATTTTTAAAGGCTAAAAATGAATTTTTCTTTATCTTTCAGTTAAAAAAATCTAATAATTCAAAAAAATCAGAAAAATGTAAAATTTATTTCTCTGGTTTCCTTGACCTCATAGAGATTTAATAAAAATGTAAAACTTAATTTTCCACATTTAAAATATTTTATAATTAATTAATACTCCAGAAATTAAAATAATTTTAATAATTCAAATAAAACTCCAAAAATTATGAAATTTGGTCCAATTTTTCCTTGGTCTAGGTCTACCTCTAGTAAAAATTTCAAGTGATCAGACCTTGCCTTGGTCAAGTTATGGAATTTTCTTTGAAAAATCCCATTCTTGCATATATATATA
>JXCR01146595.1:0-41219 GCA_002079205.1 Phalaenopsis hybrid cultivar | reverse complement strand
GGGACTGAAGAACGACCCCGACCTACATTTATCAGTTCTCTACTTGATGACAAAGAATCTGCAGAACTGGTCAAACTATTAGCAGAATTCGAAGATTGCTTCGCATGGAGGTATGACTAAATGCCAGGGCTTCGCAGAGGTTGCAGTCCATAAACTTGGGGTGGACAAGAATATAACCCCAGTAAAACAAGCTCCAAGGAGAATGCGCCTTGAGATAGAAGAACAAGTCATCGCCGAGGTAAAGAAATTGATAGACACCAACTTTGTTAAAGAAGAGCAGTACCCCACGTGGTTAGCCAATATTGTACCGGTTAAAAAGAAAAATGGACAGATCTGCGTTTGTGTCGACTTCAGAGATTTGAACAAAGCATGTCCAAAAGACGAGTTTCCACTACCTATACCAAAAATGATGGTGGAGATCGCTTCGACACATGAAATTTTCTCCTTCATGGACGGATCATCAAGATATAACTAAATCAAGATGGCTCCCAAGGATGCAGCGCTTATAGCTTTCAGAACGTCGATTGGAATCTTCTGCTACACAGTGATGCCGTTCGGCCTAAAGAACGCCCGAACAACATATCAGCGTGCAATGACGAAGATTTTTGACGACTTCATTCACAATCAAGTATAATGCTGCATAGATAATCTGGTCATCAAAAGTTGACGACCTCATTCACAATCAAGTAGAATGCTACGTGGATGATCTGGTCATCAAAATTAAACAAAAAATAGACCACTTGTATAATTTGAGGATAGTGTTTGAACGGTTACGACGATATGACCTTAAAATGAATCCCTTAAAGTGTGCCTTTGGCGTCACCTCCAGGAAATTTCTAGGATTCGTTGTCCGTCATCGGGGAATCAAGATCGACCCGGATAAGATTAAAGCTATCTTGGAAATGCCTCCCCCTAAAACCTTGAAACAGCTACGTTACTTCCAAGGAAAGTTGGCATATCTGAGACGCTTTATTTCTAATCTCTCAGGTAGGTGTCAGCCTTTCTCGACATTAATTAAAAAGAACATCAAATTTATTTGGGAAGAGAAATGTCAGCGGGCCTTTGAGGACGTTAAACAATATTTAATGACACCTCCTATTTTGGCAGCCCCTATCCTAGGGAAACCGTTGATACTTTATACCGTGGCTTTAGATGACTCTCTTGGAGCCCTCTTAGCCCAAATCAAAGTGGAGGGAAAAGAAAATGCACTCTACTACTTGAGTCGTCGTCTAATACCGACGGAGATAAGGTATCCACCTATTGAGAAGCATTGTCTGACATTAATTTTTGCCGCTCAAAAGCTTAGACATTACATGTTTTCTCATAAGATCGCCCTAATTTCGAAAGTTAATCCATTGCAGTATTTGATGACCCGACCAACACTCTCCGGACGTTTAGGGAGATGGTCAATGATCTTATTGCAATTTGATATAACTTTTGTGCCCCTCCGTGCTATCAAAGAACAGATTTTAGCAAACTTTCTCGCAGCAACCCACTGCCAGCTGGGTCCTCTCTCAACGACGAGTTACCAGACGAGCAAATACTACAAATGGAATTTTCTAGTGCGCAGCACTGGGAAATGTACTTCGATTGTACTTCATCAGCCAGGAAAGACAAGGGATCAGACACTGTTATACCAGGCAAGGCAGGGATTGGTTTGATCTTAATTACGCGAGATAAGGGTATGTTGAGGTTCTCATACCACCTTACAGAGCCGTGCACTAACAATGAAGCAGAATATGAAGCTTTAATCACCGGATTGGAGTTGGCGATTTCAATGGATATAATAAAAGTTTCCATTTATGGTGACTCTCAACTTGTCATCCAGCAAGTCGCTAGACAATACAGAATTCTGAAACCAAGATTACCAGAGTACCATCAGTACGCGATGAAGCTCCTGGATCAGATTCCTGAGGTGCCTTTCTACTGGATTCCTCGGGGAGATAATGCTCATGCTGACGCTCTAACAAAACTCGCTAAGGAAATGACGTGTCCCCCGGAGAATTCCATCAAAGTCACGGTGCAAGGAAGACGAGTCTTGTCTCGAAACAAATTCAAAACTCTACACAAGCTTGGAAAAGAAGAAACAATAAATACAGTTGCAGACATCAACAAAGATTGGCGCAAGCCATTAATAAAATATTTGCATACTGGGAAGCTGCCAGAGGATAAGTCTGAGGCACACCACATTACAAGAAGGGCCATGTCTTACGCCCTGGTGGGAAATATTCTCTACAGAAGGTCGTTTGACCAAATGTGGCTACGGTGTTTGAGCAGAGCTGAAGTACAAAATATTGTCAAAGAAGTACATGCCGAATTGTTGGCGCTCACCAGTCGGGACCAAAAATGAAAATGAAGATTAAAAGACTCGGATATTATTGGCAGATTGCATGGATACAACCAGAAGATGTCACCAATGCCAAGTGCATGGGGTGGTCTTACACCATCCTCCGAATGTGCTACACCCAACTGTTGCCTCGTGGTCATTCGAGTGTTGGGGCACAGACATAATAGGTCCGATAGACCCCCCATCTTCTAAAGGAAACAGGTTGATACTTGCCGCTACAGATTACTTATCTAAATGGGCAGAGACAGTACTGTTACGTGAGGTTACAACACAACACGTCCTTCAATTTTTCAAAGGTCAAATCGTCTACCGTTTTAGAGTTCTGTGAAGAATAATCTCTGACAATGGGACAGCTTTTAAAAGTACGAAAGATCAACAATTTTGTTCAACATGGGATAGATTAGAGACACTCTACAATTTACTATCCCAGAGCAAATGGTCTGGCTGAAGCTTTCAACAAGACACTTGTACAGATTTTGAAGAAAACTGTTGACCTCATTTTTGGTTGAGGTTTAGTTTTTTTCCTCTTTAGTAGCCTAGGGTCTAACCATAAATTTTCCTGTTGACTATTTCTCGAAAACTAGGTATGGAACCCTCACCATTAGAAATTCCAAACTCTTCTCTACTCAACTTGAAGTTCCACATATTGTTGTCAACCTCTAA
Organism: Phalaenopsis hybrid cultivar; assembly: GCA_002079205.1. Taxonomy (NCBI): domain Eukaryota; kingdom Viridiplantae; phylum Streptophyta; class Magnoliopsida; order Asparagales; family Orchidaceae; genus Phalaenopsis; species Phalaenopsis hybrid cultivar. The sequence continues at coordinate 38,209 of JXCR01146595.1, read as the reverse complement.
ATACTTAGTAGGTGGGGTCACTGTGGGGGAGACTCAAGATGAGTCACCCTTAGGATTGCTGGAGCTTAGGGTTGACCTTAGGTGTTGGTTTGGAGTACTCAAATTTCTAACCCACTTATCTGCACCCACAATCACTCACAACCCTGAACTCAAATTTCTAGCCTAGATCCCTTGCTTTTTTGGGATACTCATGTAGATGGTCCCCTAAAATTACTAGCCCTAGGGCTATGGTTTTGTTAAGACCACTATGTAGAGGACCCAAAATGGGGTTTCCATTGGTCCATGGCTTATTGGTGATGGTGGGTACCTCAACTCTACAAAAATACCCATCTTGTCCTTTTACCCCTAAAACACCACCAAATTACCAAAATACCCCTCTTGGACCCAAAATTCCAAAATTTTCAAAAATTCTCAGAAAATCCGAATAAATCCTAAATATTCCCAATTTCATTTTTCTCAACTACCACATGACCCAATTTGGACAATTTGATCATCTTTAACGAAAACACCCAAATTGCCCTTTTAAAGACTTAAATTTCCCCAAATCCAACTCAAATGTCCATCAATTTGATCTCAATTGACCACAATTCCAATCCTAAACTAAAATTCACTTTTGATGTGACCAAACTAAACCAAATCAAAGCTCAATTGGTCCATGATTTAAGCCCAATTTTGATTTGAGTCAAAACCGCAATTTTGACCATATGACCTAATCTCACCAAATTGAACTCATAGCCTAGTTAATTGGCCGCAATTAATGTTGTAAAATATTTATGACATTTCTATACATCAAAATCAACCATAAATTGGCATTGGTAAAGTCTCAAATCCATTTGATTTTGGCTTAAATCCAAAATTCCCAAATTTAGCCCCAAATTGGCTAAGTCCCCAAATTTCATCCAATTGATTGCATTAACCTCCAAATTGGCATCCAATTAATGTTGAAAATTCTTCATGAGATCCCTATTGACTATTTAAAATAATCAATTTGGACTTAGCCCAAGGCTAACCGAACCTAGACCCAAGCCTAACTCAACATGACCAAATTGATTAAAGTTCAAAATTCCTTCAAATTGACCCTCCAATTGGACTCAAAACCACTTCCATCCTTCACCAAAGTTGTTCCTTATGATCATCTACACCAATTACAACAATTATTTGGGCCAATTGACATGGCTAACCTAGACCAAACCCAAGTTTTGGTCATTTGCACCCACTTGGACCCATGCACCAAATGTGACCTAACCACCCTAAAGCCACCAAATTAACTCCACCACAGCCATTATTTGGGCTTAGTGACCAGTCCAAACACCATGAAATCACCTAAATGAAGCCATGGACCAAAGGTCCCCCAAATTAAGGGAAATCAAAGCACATTTGCTTTAAATTGTTGTGATGGATTCCTCTGGGTTCCCTGAGCTCCTAGCCTCCTCCCCCTGGCCTGCCGGCAAGGCTAGTGGACAGAAAAGCCTAAAACGGATCTGAGCTCCTAGCCACCTCCCCCTGGTCGGCCGGCCAGCCTAGTGGCATGAAAATCCCAAAACTGAGAGCCACCCCCATGGCACCTCACTCAAATCAAACCTAGAGGCCAGCTCATCCAAATCAAACTATGGAGCTCCTCTGCCCTCCACCTGAGCACCACAATGCACCCAAACTTATGCCCTGAGAGCCACCCCAAGGCTATGTTTATAACAACCCACCTTCCACGACCATGAGAGGTGTGCTGAAATTTCCTTAGAGAGGCCTCTCCAAACTTCACACAGAGCTTCCCTAAGATCCCCTCAGTGCATTCCGACCATTTTCCCTCACCCATTCCTATTGTCGGAGTTCAATTTTGAGCTTGAAACCTTGTCAGAAATGAGGACAGAACCCAATACACCTCCACACTCCATCAAACACAAATTAACTTCACCCACACCTTCACAATAGTGAAAAAAGCTAAAGCCCCATTAAATACCCCTTCCATAGAGCCTCTACCATAGCTCTAGAGCAACACCTAAAATCGAGCTTGGTTGAATTCATACTTAGGCCTTACACCAAGACCAGGAACTCAATCTCTAGCCTCCTTGGACCCTAACAAACGTGTCGAGCACCTCTGATTGAAGCTTCCCTTCTCAGAGCAAAGGTATACAACTTCTCCTCCTCCCGAGCTTATTTTGATTCTCCATTTACTTATGCTTGATTTTATGGAACCTTAACCATATGGATGTGTTCGTCTCACTGAGACGAGTCCATATGATCAAATCCAAAGTAATTTGGTTGAGTCTACGCTGAGATCTTAAGGTTTTAGTGTGGACAGGCACGGGATCATATTATCGGTGACGATGATGAGGAGCCGTTCGATCAAGCGTGTATTAAATGAACAGGGGAGATCGAGCCGGACAACGCTTCGGGACATAAACCGCAGACCGAGTCAGCAGCTACGTGGATGGCGGCGTCCAACCAGAGCGCACCATGCATGCCATAGGAGCTGCCTATGATCTAGTCAACACGCATGGTTTAAATAGATAAATAGGGCTTTTCCTATTTATTTAAATACCCTTAAATTAGAAAATTCATAACTTTGTGAAGAAAAATCACAAAAATAAAATAAAAATACCCACTTGCTTAGTGAACAAAGGAGAACAACGTGGAACAAATATCAAGTCCATTTGATNAGCCAACTTGGGAGGGACCATTTGTCGTTGAAAAGGTCTACGCAGGAGGAGCCTACCGGTTAGTAGACTTTCAGGGTGAAAGACCCATGCTACCAATCAACGGACGATACCTGAAGACATACTATGCAACCTGATGTTGCTTGCCACCACTTGATTTGAAATTTTGAAATTTCTACTGTTTTGGGGTTATCTATGTGATCAAAAGTCAGTGACTCGGTCAAAAAATTTTTAAACAAAATTTACCTCAATAAAATGAAAATTTTTGAAAAGAATTACACTTCAAAATCTCTCCTTTTAACCTTTGAACTTAATATCCTACTAAATTAGATANCACTTGATTTGAAATTTTGAAATTTCTACTGTTTTGGGGTTATCTATGTGATCAAAAGTCAGTGACTCGGTCCAAAATTTTTTAAACAAAATTTACCTCAATAAAATGAAAAATTTTGAAAAGAATTACACTTCAAATTCTCTCCTTTTTACCTTTGAACTTAATATCCTACTAAATTAGATAAAATTCACACATAAATAAATGATCTCTTCACAAAAATGAACTAAAAATTCCTTTAATAAATACTTTGTTTTGTTCTTGTTCACACTAATTTTCAGCCCACTGACATTTTTCTTGTCGTCTGCAGAGAAAAATCAGGCCAGAGACTGATCTTCACCTTTAAAGATGGATGGAATCTCACACTAAATGAAGAAATGGTGCCGCAGGGCGGCACTATAGATTTCAACATGAAATTTAAGCAAGTTGACATAGATTACGAGGGGCCTTTAATGAATGTCGTCAGTCAATGGGAAAAGGAAGGGATGCCCTCACTGCTATGGTTAACCACCAAAGAGAGTGTGTCACTGAAAGGAAAGAAAGTGATGGTACAACAGGACCCAATGAAGGGGCCCAACCGTCTACATCATTAATAGCTACGCCAACTGGGGNAGAAAAATCAGGCCAGAGACTGATCTTCACCTTTAAAGATGGATGGAATCTCACACTAAATGAAGAAATGGTACCGCAGGGCGGCACTATAAATTTCAACATGGAATTTAAGCAAGTTGGCATAGATTACGAGGGGCCTTTAATGAATGTCGTCAGTCAACGGGAAAAGGAAGGGCTGCCCTCACTGCTATGATTAACCACCAAAGAGAGTGTGTCACTGAAAGGAAAGAACGTGATGGTACAATAGGACCCAATGAAGGGGCCCAACCGTCTACCATCATTAATAGCTACGCCAACTGGGGGCCTGGCCACTACTGAAAACAAAAGATTGCTAGATGCTCTACTACGAGAACACAACACAGAAATGCTAGCTGCCNTGGGGTTTGCCCGTAAGAAGCTGTCGGTCATCGGAATTGAAATCCCGTTGCCCGCTTCGGAAGGACNCCTCCACAGCCATGAGAGGTGTGCTAAAATTTTCTCAGAGAGAGCTTCCCAAATCACTCATAGAGCTTCCTTAAAACCTCCACAGGCCATTCCAATCACTCTACTGTCTTGATTCCCCCTGTCTAACCCTAATTTTGACCTTGAAAATTAGGGCAGAAATAGGACATCTCTAAAAACTCCACCAAACTTCAGTTGCTTGTGCCCACACCTTCACAACAGTAAGAGAAGACAAAGCCCCATCAAATTACCCTCTGAAATAGCCTCCACCATAGCACTGAACCAACACCTGAAATCGAGCTTGGTTGAATTCATACTCAGGCCTTACACCGCAATAAGAGGCTTAATCCCTAGCCTCCTTGGACCCCAACAAACGTGCCAATACCCTCTGATTGAAGCTTCACTTCTAAGAGAAAAAATATAAAACTTCTCCTCCTCCAAAGCCTATTTTTATTCTCCATTTACTTAGGCTTGATTTCATGATGCATTTACCATATGGATGTATTTGTCTCACTTAGACGAGCATTTTAAAAAAAAAATCTCACTTAATTTGGTTGAGAAATGAGAGAGACCTTATGCCTCAAAGGTGGACAGTTCTCGGCCTAAGCTATCGGAGACGATGACCACGCGCCGTCCGATCGCCCGTGTATTGAATGGATGGCTAAGATGAAGCCAGACNTTGACCATTCTTTTGATCATCCACTTTATCATTGGCGGTAGCAGATCTACTTGATCATGTCTGAGGATCCCAGGTGGATTTCCCTGTCTATCATTTGTGAAATTGTAACAACAACCAAACTGGATGGTGATTCTTCCATTTCCTCTCATCAATTTCTTTGACTAAGAATATGTTCTTTCCATGAGAAGGCCCGCTCGACCTCTATCTCTTAAATCGAAGATACAGTCCAGAATGCTTCTTTCATCACTTTCGGAGAAAACCCTGTGTTGACCTCACTTTTGGTTGAGGTTTAGTTTTTCTCTTTTAGTAGCCTAAGGTCTAGCCATAAAATTTTCCTATTGACTATTCTTAAAAAACTAGACATGGAGCCCTCACCATTAGAAATTCTACCCTCTTATTTACTCAACTTGAAGTTCTACATATTGGTCCTAACCTCTAGCATTTAGTAGGTGGGATCACTATGGGGGAAACTCAAGATGAGTCACCCTTAGGACTGCTGGACCTTAAGGTTAACCCTGGGTGTTGGTCTCAAGCTAAGACATTCACTACACTCACTACACTTATATACGCCCACATTCACTCACAACCCTAAACTCAAATTTCTAGCCTAGATCCCTTGATCTTTTGGGATACTCATGTAGATAGTCCCCTAAACCTACTAGCCCTAGAGCTATGGTTTAGCTAAGACCACTATGTAGAGGACCCAAAATGGGGTTTTCATTGGTCCATGACTTTTTGGTGATGATTGGTACCTCAGCTCTATGAAAATACCCATCTTGGCCTTTTACCCTAAAACACCCCCAAATTACCAAAATACCCCTCTTGGACCAAAAATTCCAAAAAATTCCTAAAAAATTCCAATAAATCCCAAATATTACCAATTTGATTTCTCTCAACTACTACATGGCCCAATTTGGCCAATTTGACCATCTTTAACCAAAACCCCCAAATTTACCTTTAAAGACCCAAATTTCTCCAAATTCAATTCAAATGTCCATCAACTTGACCTCAATTCAATCCTAAACTCAAATTAACTTTTCATATGACCAAATTAAACCAAATTCAAGCTCAACTGGCCCATGATTTGAGCCCAATTTTGACATGGGTCAAAACCCCAATTTTGACCATTTGACCTAATCTTACCAAATTAAACCTATAGCTTAGTCAAATGGCCCAAATTAGAGCTAAAAAATCTTGATAAAATTCCTATACATCAAAATCAGACATTAATTGGCATTGGTGAAGCCTCATATCCATTTGATTTTGGCCTAAATCCAAAATTCCCAAATTTAGCCCCAAATTGGCTAAGTCCCCAAATTTCACTCAATTGATTGCATTAACCTCCAAATTGGCATCCAATTCATGTTGAAAACTTTTCATGAGGTCCCTATTGACCATTTACAATAATAAATTTGGACTTAGCCTAAGGCTAACCCAAGGTAGACGCAAACCTATCCCAACATAACCAAATTGATTAAGGTTCAAAATTCCATCAAATTGACCCTCCAATTGAACTCAAAACCATTTCCACCTTCACCAAAGTTGTTCCTTATGATCATCTACACCAAATGCAACATTTATTTGGGCCAATTGACATGTCTAATCTAGCCCAAACCCATGTTTTGGTCATTTTCACCCACTTGGACCCATGCACTAAATGTGACCTAACCACCCTAAAGTCACCAAATTAACTCCATCACAACAATTAGTTGGACTTAGTGACCAGTCCAAACACGATGAAGCCACCTAAATAAAGCCATGGACCAAAGGTCCCCCAAATTAAGTGATATTTTTTTCAAAAATGCACATGCTTAAGATATCTTTTCCAAATCAAAGCACATTTGCATTAAATTGTTGTGATGGATTCCTCTGCATTCTCTGAGCTCTTAGCCACCTCCCCCTGCCCGGGCGACCAGCCTAGTGGACGGAAGATCTCAAAACCAAAATCAAACCTAGAGGCCCAGCTCATTCAAATTAAGCTCCTCTGCCCTCCACCTAAGCACCACAATGCACCCAAACTTATGCCCTGAGAGCCACCCCATGAATCTGCCCTCCACCTAAGCACCACAATGCACCCAAACTTATGCCCTAAGAGCCACCCCATGACTATTTTTATAAAAACTCACCTCCCACGGCCATGGGATGTGTGCTGAAATTTTCAAGAAATTAGAATTTACCTTGGTCAAGTTAGGAATTTTCTTTGAAAAATCCTATTTTTGCATTAAAGTAATTAAATAAATTAAATTAAATTTTGAAAAATCACAAAAATTTGGAAGTTTATTAAAATTAAATGATCCTGGACTTAGGGGTATGACTTTTGCAGTCAACAATTAATCAATTTAATACCCCTATTTTAATTTTCAAATAAAACCCAAATCATGAATCATGATCACTTAAAGTTTAACCCTTTTTAAAACTAATTAAGACATTCACCGAGGTCTTAAGGGCTTAGTGGTGACTTAGGCTAAATCAAAATTAACTAAATGAGAATTAGAGAAATATACATAATTAAATCAAACATCCTTGAAACACCGCTAAGCCCAATTAGGATTAAAAATTTTGCTAAGTGTTCAAATTACACTAACTTCCCCCTTTAAGGGAATTCACTCACATAATTTTCAAACTAAATGATAAATGATAATTACTCATTTCTTAGGGATAGTTGAGACTTCAATGTTCACTGAGCATTAAGGGTATTTATAGGATGAATTATCAAGCAATATAACAAGTTTAAAAAGAACTCGGGATTTTTCACCAGACAGCGAGAGAGTAGCACGGACCTGTTTCTTTCTCTAGATCAGTTGGATGTCTTGAAGATCTACTAAACTTAATATACTTTGCTCAATGAAATCATCCTTCAATAAACTTTTAAGGACTCACCAAAATATGACATAGAGTTAGGAAAACCCCCAAGACTCTACTTTTCATGTTCCTCATAAATGCCCTCATATGCATTTTTAAGTTTCAGGTGGTGGAACGAGAAGACTCGGCAGGTACGCTTTTACAGTTTATAGTACCATCTTTCTTTTGCCTTTTCCTTACATGTTTCATACTTGCATTTACCTACATAAACTTGCATCTTAACCAAAACCATAACCCGAAACCTAAATTAAAATCAACCAAGATAAAACTTCACTCCACAACATTAAAAATATAAAACAACTTAAAATTTAATCACAAACATCACACATTCACCGCCACAACATTCAAAATATAAAACAACTCAAAATTTAATCACAAACATCACACAAACTTCAACTAAATTAAGATGTCTCTATCGGATGATCGGGAATCTCTCGGATGAGGTAACCTACGATTCCTAATGAGGCTTCCCACAGTTTAAATGAAATTATGGAACTCATTAACTTGAGTTTAGTAAGTTCATTTGGACTAAATGAATCCAATAGAAAATAGTGGTGCCGGAACGAGGGAACCGTGAGTCGCTCTAATCAACTTTAATGTGCCCTCATAAAATTTAAAGAACTTCAACCATAGGGCCACTTGATTTAACATTATAACTTGACACACTAGAAAACTCGAACTAGTCACAGTAAGGAGCTAGCATGGTGGGCAACACTGCCATCTTCAACAGCAAAACCTGTCTTCCCGAGCAAAACCAATCTTCCTTCCTTAGACTTAAACAACAAAGCTATAGGACTTAGAGGTTGCTTGCTTATGCAACGTAAATCCTTACCTTATCTTTAGGCCTTTGCATAGCCCTGCTACACAATATAAGCACTAACTCGTCTTAGGATTCTGAGGTTGTTGTTTGTCACAACCTAAATCCTCACATCTTCTAGGCTATTTGTGTGTTCGTTTCACAAAAATGTAAGCCCTAACTGATAAAATTGGCAGGATGAAACACCTAAATATTTCTCCTTAAAACTGAAGCCAAACATTAGAATAGCTTGGGAAGTCACCAGGGTTCTCCTCTGGATCCATGACATCCCCTATATCTTCCTCCTTTGGACTCTACAATAAAACGTTCCAAATTTGAACCAATCCCCTTTCACACCTCTACGTTCAATTTCGTTGAAGAGTCCCACTCTTTGAAATTCCTTGAAGATAATATTTCTTGATTTTTATCGAGAGTCTTCTTAGGTGGCTTTGGTCATTTAAGATGTAATTACCTATAGGGACTTTCCCTTATAGGAAGAATGTCTGAACCCAGCTTAATATGAACCCTATTTAATCTTTTATATTAAATAAGGGAACTTGTCGACAAATACAAAGGTTTCGCAGACCAAATGGATGTCATACTTTCCTTAGTTTATTTGATCGAGCCTTNCAGGGTTTGAGGTATAGTGCTCTTTCATTTAAACTATGAAAAATATGGGGTCAGTTTGATTTCATACTTTCTAAATTTTAACGTCCTCCCGAGGCGGGCAACGGGATTTTGATTCCGGTGACCGACAGCTTCTTACGGGCAACTCCCCCACCAAAAAATAGCGCCGATAGGGGTTAACTTTAGATAACTATATATATGTTTCTAAATATATAGTAAACTTAAGTAATTTTTATAATAATAAAGGTCAATTTTAAAGATTAAGATACTTTGTATAAAATAAAAGACTATGTTTTTCTATTTTAAGTAAAAAAATTGTATTTTTCCAAATATTAAAAATCTTAAAGGTTCATGTAAGAAGAAAAGAATTAGACTTTCCGAAATATTTAGGCTGATATAAATTTGTTAAGTGAAGAAATGTGACAAGTTTTTGACTTTAAGAAGATAGTGAAGTTCAAAATCATTAAAGGCTATCCATATATAGTAATCCTCACATAAAGAAAAAGAAAAGAATAGAAAAATAAAAAATATGTGGGGAGAAGCTTGAGGAGATGCCTAATTAAAAATTGGCTTCACTTGAATCAAATTAAAAAAGAAGGCTTGCTACATTTTCTAAACTTTCGTTTGATTATTAGTTTTTTTACTAGTAAAGTCTTATGAAGTTCTTTTTCTTATGAATACTTTAAGTGACTTTAATATAAAAATTTGTTATTTTTTCTTGAAAAGAATAGAGTTGCGGAAATCTTGGACTTGATTACTAAATATTCTTATACATTTAGTAATAACTGGAGTTTCTTTGAATTTTTCTTAAGTTGTGCTATTGTATTTAATGGACTAAGATATGGAAATCTAGAAGTTAAATTCTTTACCATAAGTCATATTTTTACATAGTAAAGGAGTTACTTGAGGACAAGTAACAATATCCTACTAGCCGAGCCACGGATTTAAGGGTTAAACCTATGTTTAACCAATGATTTTCTATAACACTGAATCAGTGGTTAAACAATACGTGCGAAAGATGTTTTTTCGTATTAGAATTGCTCTCTTTTCGGGCCANTCTTTCATTTTAAACTATGAAAAATATGGGGTCAGTTTGATTTCATACTTCAACGTCCTTCTGAAGCGGGTGCGGGATTTTCATTCCGGTGACTGACAGCTTCTTACGGGCAACTCCCCACCAACCTTGAAATAACGCCGACAGCTTCTGGCGACTCCACTGGGGATGTGCTTTTCTCTCCGTACAAATCAAGAAATATTATTTTCACACATCAGTAATGTGTCAATGTCCCTCTTGGACCAAATTACCCTTCTTCTATTGACATACTTTACCCATTTCTGTCTCGGGAAAGTACAGCCAACTCCTTGGACTTCAGGACTAGTTGTTCAACCATCTTTGAACAGAGGGGTTCAGAAGGCCATTAAGGATTCTTTAAATTTTTATATAGGGTTGAATCCCAACTAGATGTGTCGGTGGACTAATTCCACATGGGCATTCTTTGCCACTAATTGGGTCCCGCACTGGGTCCTAAAACTTCTTCACATCTCCCTTCCAAATTTAATTTGCTATTTTGCAAATTAAACCAAATCATGTTGGGCTGCACGCATTTTGAAATTTTCTTATATTAATTAAATTTTACACCATTTTAAACAGAGATGTTAAAAAGTACCCATAAATTAAGACCCACCCGGTCTACAGATCAACCTCTATTTTCAGTGCTTGCACAAAAGATTTCGAGGTTTTTGGCCACATAGCTAACCCTAAAACTTTCTGTTTTAAAGCCTGCTGCAATGTCCTACCCAACGCTGACCTTTTTCTGCAATTTGTCAATGGATCGCCTCCCATCATCAAATTTGGAGCTGGATTTGAAGATCTCGAGGTCATCCTCGGGAAAGCCCCATTCGTGGTAATGAAGATCACTGCTCCAAAAATGCAAGAACCGTATGCAGAATTCAGTTTGAACTGCCTTCAGGACTTCCCTGCCTGCAAAAAGGCTAAATCTATTGCCATCAAGCCTGCTTTCCCTGCTGCTACTAAAGGGAAAGAAGTGATGGTCGTTGAAGATCTGACTGAGGGATTAACTTTCCCACCACCCGTGTTTGAAATCGGGTCGAGCTCAAGGACTGTACCACTAACCCGAACTCAAAGGAGGAACCACAATAGAAGAGTTTGGAGGGCCATCAAAGCCCAGACTCCTGAGAACACACCCGTTGAGGAGGATCCTCATCAAATTGAAAAGGTGTTACCAGAAATTTATCCACTCCTACGAGGGAGTAGATTCCATCCTCTGACAAATACTAATGGATATGAGAGTATCCGGAAGATTGTTGCCGCATTATCATCACTCTGTGGACACAGTGAGGAGGGAAAGAAATTCATTCCCATCACTCCAGTTAGTGCAATCTTCAGAAGGCTTGCTACTAAAGAAGGATGTTTTGTTAGTGAGTTACTTAAACGAGTGGGACATGCAATTTCCCCTCATATAAAAAAAGAAATTTTGAAGGATGTTAAGTCCGTTAGAAAGTCTCATAAGTCGACTGTAAAGTCACCTACCCGTATTCCCGTCTGGTTCCGTTTGGGAAACCGAGTTGAAACTGCTATAGTCACCACTGATCATACCACCAGCAGGACCGCAGGTCGCCGACCGATTAAGTCGAGACTAGGTCCGAGGAGCTTTCTCGTCATTCCTGCAATCTCGGAAAGAAAAAAAATATGATTACCTGACACTGTAGCCGGTCTACACCACGGGGAGCATACCTTTCCTTGACATACTGATGTCTCTACTAAGATGCCCCGTCCTGAGGCATCATCATCTAAAAAGAAAAGGGTATGGGTACCAAATGTCACTGCACCGATATAGTTCAGTGAGCCTATAAGGCAGGAAGTAAAACCAGTGCCTGAAATATCTGACATCGTCGCGACAATAGCTAGAGAGATGGAGGAACAAATAGAGGATGNATTTTTACATAGTAAAGGAGTTACTTGAGGACAAGTAACAATATCCTACTAGCCGAGCCACGGATTTAAGGGCTAAACCTAAGATTAACCAATGATTTTCTATAACATTGAATCAGGGTAGAGAATTAAAATTGCTCTTATATAGAAAAATACATATCTAAACCATTTATCTCATCTCATTTCACCAAAAACTTATTGTAGTGGGAAAGATGTTTTTTCATATTAGAAAACTTCATCACATGAACACAGTTTAGTAGTAATTAATTTGCTAGTAGTAAATAATTTAGCCTTGATAGTATCTTAAGCATTTGAAATTAGTGACAATAATTTTGTTTAATTCTTGTGAATGAATTTCCTAGTTAATTTATCATTTCAAATTTAAACCTTCCTAGTGGGATCGATATTTGGGACTTAAAAAGAAAGTCTTATATTACTTGATAAGAATACGTATACTTGCGTTGAATCCCAACTTGAAGTGTTTAACATTATTGTTCATAAAATTCCACATCAATTTTTTTATACCGTTGCAATGTGGAGTCAACTTTATAAATTTTACACAACTATATTTTTTTGGCATCAAGTTTTTGGCATCGTTGTTGAGGAAGGTAATGGTAAATTAAATAGATTTGGTAAATTAGGAAAATTAGAGATAAAAATATACAAAATACAAAAAATCAAAAAAATTATAAAATCAAAAATCCAAAAAAATATAAATTTATATTTAAGAGTATTTTTAAGAAATTTTTTCTTTGCTTATTATATTTGTTTTTTAAGTGAAATATTGGATCTAAAGTTTTAGTACCTTACGATTCAGAATTAGAACGTACTATTAGAAAAATTCAAAAACAGCAAAAAGAAAGTAAAATTTTGAACAAAATGGTGAATAACTTAGATAATCAAAGAAATGAAAATGCACAAAGTCCTTTAAAAGATTATGCTAATCTAACAATCGATGAACTTCACTTAACAATTCAAAATCCTGATGTTGCTGCTAATTCATTTGAACTTAAACCTGCTATTATCCAAATGGTATAATATAATCAATTTGGAGGAACACCTATTGAAGATCCTAACTTACATCTTCCTATTTTTCTTGGGATTTGTGCTACTTTTAAATATGACGGAGTGTCTAATGATGTTGTTAAGCTTAGATTTTTTCCTTTTTCATTAAGGGATAAAGCTGAAGCTTGGTTAAACTCATTAGCATCTGGATCTATGAGAACTTGGGGAGAACTATCACAAAAATTCTTGGCTAAATATTTTCCACCCTCAAAAAATGCTAAGCTTAGAAACAATATTAGATTTTTTTATCATTTTGAAGGGGAATCGATATATGAAGCCTGGGAAAGATTTAAGGAACTCCTTAGAAATACACCATGCTTTACCTATATTGGTTAATAATTCAAACTTCTTACAATGGATTAGTAGGATCACTTAGATCTATTATAGATGTTGTTGCCGGAGGATCTTTAATGTCAAAACCTTTTGATGAATCATGCTCTCTAATAGAATAAATGACTACTAATAATTTTTAATGGCCCTCTGAACGGGTAAATCCTAAGAAAGTAGCTAGTATTCATAACTCTGATGCAATGTTTATTTTAGCATCTCAATATGCTGCTATATCAAAGAAGGTTGATCAAACTGGAGTGAACTATTTTCAAATTCCACCAGTATTAGAGGAAAATACACTAGGAGAGACAATTGATACTAAATCATCTTATTAAACTTTGAATGTTATTAATAATCGAAACAACAATCCTTATTCAAACTATTACAACCCTGGATGGAAAAATCACCCTAACTTTAGTTGGAGTAATTATAACAATTCAATGAACCGCTCAGAAAATTTAAATAACCAAGGAAATCCAAATTTTTGATATTTTTATTCTGTTGAATTTAACTCTAACCCTAACCCACAAGTTAAGGAAAAGAAGTTAATAATGGAAGAGGTAATATTGAATATGGGAAGTTAAATACAAAATCAAGGGGCTGCTACTATAAATATTGAAAATAAATTAGGGCATATTGCTACTACACTTAGTAACAAATCTTCAGAAAATCTTTCGAGTACGATAGAAGTTAATCCCAAAGATCAAAATAAAGGACAAATTAAAGCAATTCAATTACAAAATGGAAAAGAAGTTGAAACAAGAATCCAAAGAGAAACAAAAGTTGATGAGGAGAAGGAAAAGATGGAAAGTGACCATAATGAAAATGAGCAAACACAAGTTCCTTTAGAAAAACCATTACCTCCGTTTCCTCAACGACTAAAATAGAAGAATAAAGACAAACAATTTACAAAAAAAATTTAAATCCTTAAGAAGTTAACAATAAACATTCTTTTTATTGAAGCTTTGGACCAAAAGCCAAGTTATGTGAAATTTATGAAAGATATACTAAACAAGAAAAAGAAGTTTGTAGATCATGAGACTGTTGCACTTAGTGAAGAGTGTAGCACTATTATCCAGAAAAAGCTTCCTGAAAAATTAAAAGATCCTAGTAGTTTTACTATACCTTATGCAATTAGTGAAATTTTTATGGAAAAGTCTTATGTGATTTAGGAACAAGTATCAATCTTATGCCTCTATGAATTTTTAAACATTTAGATTTAGGAGAGATTTCCCCCACTACTGTAACTTCTCAATTAGTTGATTGATCAATCACTTATCCTAAATTAGTTATAGAAGATGTATTAGTAAAAGTGGATAAATTTATTTTCTCTGTAGACTTTATAGTATTAGATAAGGAGGAAGATAAAGAAATTCCTATTATTTTAAGGAGACCATTTCTTGCAATGAGAGCTGTGATAGATGTGCAAAAAAGAGAATTAATAATGAGAGTTAATGATCAAGAAGTAAAATTTAATATTGTAAAAACTATGAAATATCCTGCAATAGAAAAAGACAATGAATGTTTTAGGATGAAAGTTATTGATTATCTAAGTAAAGAGCAATTTAAAAAAGAGTTTAAAGAGAAAGTAAAGCAAGAAGAATTTAGTGAAAATGAGGATGAAATAAAAGAAGAACATTTAGATTATATTCAGGACAAATTTGAAACTTTAGATTTGTTGAAAAATGATAATAAAAATCTTATTCCTTCAAGTATTAAACCACCTGAACTTAAACTGAAAGTATTACCTGCTCATTTAAAATATGTATTTTTAGGAGATTCATCTACATTGTTGGTTATTGTATCCTCAGAGTTAACAGAAATTCAAGAACAAAAATTAATAGAAAAGCTAAAAAGATATAAAAAGGCTTTTAGATGGACTTTAGCAGATATTAAAGGAATTAGTCCTTCAATTTGTATGCACAGGATTTTATTAGATGAGCAATAAAAACCTAAAGCTGAGCCTCAGAGGAGATTAAACCTAATAATGAAAGAAGTTGTTAAAAAAAATTTAAAATGGTTAGAAGCTAGAATTATATATCCTTTTTCAGGCAGTGCTTGGGTAAGTCCAATTCACTGTGTTCCAAAGAAAGGAGTGAACATTGAAGTAAATGAGAAAAATGAATTAATTCCAATAAGATAAATTACTGGTTGGCGAATTTGTAAAGATTATAGAAAATTAAACTTGGCCACCAGAAATATCACTTTCCTTTACCCTTTCTAGATCAAATGTTGGATAAATTGGCTGGAAATAAATATTACTTTTTTTTAGATGGATATACCAATTATCTGCAAATTCCAATTGCTTCTGAGGATCAAGTCAAGACAACATTTACAAGCCCTTATGAAACATTTGCTTTTCGTAGAATGCCTTTTGGACTATGCAATGCACCTGCAACATTTTAAAGATGTATGATGTCAATATTTAGTAATTTGATTGAGCATGGAATGAAAGTATTTATTAATGATTTCTCTGTATTCGGGACTTCATTTGAATTATGCTTAAATAATTTAAAAAATGTTCTAGAATTATGTGAAAAAATCAACCTAGTACTAAATTGTGAAAAATGTCAATTTATGATTGTAGGAGAAATTGTACTTGGCAATAAAATTTCTGAAAATGGCACGGAATTAGATCCTACAAAAGTTCAAGTTATTAAAAAATTACCACCACCGACTACAGTCAAAGGGGTAAGAAGTTTTCTAGGACATGCTGGTTTCTACAAGCGTTATATAAAGAATTGTTCAAAAATAACTAAGCCATTATACCAACTTTTAGAAAAATACACGAAATTTAAATTTAATGAGGAATGCAAAAAGCATTTAAATTATTAAAAGAGTGCATCAATAATAGTACCACCTGACTGGGAAAAGTCATTTGAAATAATGTGTGATGCTATTGATTATGCTCTTAGAGTTGTTTTAGGACAAAGGCACAAAAAAGTTTTTAAAGTAATATATTATGCTAGTAAAACTCTGAATGATGCTCAAATTAACTACACTACTACTGAAAGAGAGTTATTAGCTATTGTCTATGCCTTTGATAAATTTAGACCTTACTTAATTGGAACTAAATGTATAGTGCATACAGATCATTCTTCTATTAAATACTTAATGCAAAATAAGGATGCTAAACTTAGGTTAATTAGATGGATACTTCTATTACAAGTGTTTGATTTTTCTATCGTTGATAGAAAGGGAAATGAAAATCAAATAGCTGATTATTGGTCTAAACTAGAAAAAGATATATTAACTAATTTTGTAAATGAAAATTTCCCTGATGAATAATTATATAGTATTGATGAAATAGATACATCGTGGTATGTTGATATAGTAAATTATATAGTAAGTGATATTCTACCACAAGATATTAAGAATCAACAATTAAAGAAATTCATATATGATTCAAAATTCTATTTTTTGGATGACCCATATTTATATAAACAATGTAAAAATCTAATTATTAGAAGGTGTGTGCCTCATGAAAAAACTCAAAAACTAATTAAAAGATGTCATGATTCTGAATTTCGAGGATATTTTGGAACAAATAGAACGGCTTATAAAATTTTGCAAGCTGGATTTTACTGGCCTACTCTTTTTAGATATGTTAATGAATATAGTAAAGCATGTGATCAATGTCAACGAGTAGGAAATATTTCTAGAAGAAATGAAATGCCTCTAAATTACACATTGGAAGTTGAAATTTTTGATGTGTGGGGATTAAATTTTATGGGACCATTTATGTCTTCATTTGAAACCTTATATATATTACTTGTTGTTGATTATATGTCTAAATGGATTGAAGTTGTTGTTGTACCTAAATATGATGCTCGAAGTGTTTCTAAATTTTTAAATAAAATATTTTTTATAAGATATAGAATGCCGAGAGTAATTATTACAGATGGAGGAACCCATTTTAGAAATAAGAGAATCGATAAATTGATAAAAAAATATTATATTATGCATAGATTCTCTACTGCTTATCATCTTCAGACTAGCGGTCTAGCAGAAATATAACATCATGAAATAAAACAAGTTTTAAAAAAAATTTTAATCCTTATAAATTGGATTGGTCTTCTAGATTATATACTGCATTATGGGCATACAGAGCTGCTTATAAGACTTCTATAGGAATGTCCCCATATAGAATTATTTTTGGAAAAACATGCCACTTGCCAATAGAATTGGAGCATAAAGCATTTTGAGTATTAAAGAATTTAATTTTAATCTAAAAGATGCTGGTGAGAAAAGATTATTGCAACTCAATGAACTTGAAAAGATCAGAAATGAAGCATATGATACTGCAAAAATCTATAAGAAGAAAATGAAAATATGGCATGATTGGAAGATATTAATAAAAATTTTGAACCTGGAGAAAAAGTTCTATTAAATAATACAAGATTGAGATTATTTCTAGGAAAACTAAAATCCAGATGGTTAGCACCATTTAAAGTGATTAAAGTCTATCATTATGGAACTGTTGTTATTAAGGATCCTAAAATAGGAAAGATATTTAAAGTTAATGGGCATCGATTGAAATATTATTATAAAGGACACATACCCCAATTTAAAGAAGTTTTAATGTTAAGTCAACCCAATTAAACTAATGGTATGTCAGGCTGACGGCGTTAAACCAAGTGCTTTGTGGGAGGCAACCCATATATGAATCTATATATCTATATATTACTATTTTGTTAATAAATGTGTTTATGTATTTGAAAATAATAGTATTTTTAAGTCCTAAAAATTTTATATATCATAAATTAAGACAAATATTGATATTGGAGAAAATTTTGGAATCAGATTGAACAAAAAAATTTCAGACACGAATTTGGCCTTTGGCGCCGACGGCGCCCGACTAAAGGACCATGACGCAGATAATGACATTAGGAGCGCCGAAGGTGTCTTGAGCATTTTTCATGTGTTGAATGGTTTTGGCAGACTTTTGCAAGATTTCACTCCACAATAACTGCCGAGAGGTGTTTTTAAAATCCTAAAAACTGATTTGGACATCCAGAAACTTCCTAATTACAAATTTCATGGCTTCCAATTTCAGAAATACTTCAAGTTATGGAGTTTTTAATAGAAGAAAGTTTATCATTTTTGACTCGCATATATTATACGACAAAGTCATCATGAAGAAGAGACTTATCAAGGAGAGAGGCTTTGTCAAACATGGAGTTAGTAATCCAAGTTCACAGGTCAAGAAAATCATTATACAGAGGTGTTGGAAAGTTATGTGCTACACTACTACTGCAGTTGTAGTATTCGTAGTAAATGAGTATTATGCTAACCTATATGGAATTACCCAAGAAGTTGCCTCCGTTTGAGGTATAGTTGTACCATTTACTTCGGCTCGATTAATGATTTGTATATGATAGAAAATGCTCAAATCTGTCATTATACAAATTTTATCCTGGAAAAAGATATGATGCAAGAAGAATTTAATTTTCTGACGAATGAACATGATAATTGGGAAATCAGAGATGAGGGATACGTTAGTTTCTCTACTTCACTGCTTAACCCAATTTCAAAACAATGGCATTTCCTCATATCTGCAAAACTACTACCTACCATGAAGATTAGTAGAGTTACAAAAGAAAGTGTCATTTTAAACTACTGCATTCAAATGGAAAAACCCATTGATGTAGGGTCAATTATTTTTGAATCTGTTACAGGTATTATCATGAATGGTCTAATATATGGAATTGGGCATCCTTCTAAGGTTTTCCTACTTTGAAGTCAATCTCAAGTTCTATACAAAAGTTGGGAAAAAGTTTTACTACCTTGGAAGCCCATGATTCCTATTGATGGAAATTACGTAGGAAATGAAAATGAAGCGTTAGATTATATTTTGGATCATTCATCACATGCTTCAAAACCATTGATGCCACCAGCAATTGGAAGTTCAATATCTTTGGAGACAAGAATGAAGAAAATAGAAAGAGAACTTCAGAGTTTTACAAATTTCATAGGAAATCTTAACTACCTTTTTGATCACCTAGATTGGAGAATGATAGAGAACTTTGATCATACAGGAATAGTTGAAGCAGGATTGGTACAGATGTTCAAAAAAAATGGATGGATCAATGAAAATTTGACTGATCAGATCCCGTACTGACCCTTCTACAATTTGTATGTACATTACCAGTCTATGGGAGAAATTAGAGGAGGAGAAAGTACTGAAGAAGAGGCAGATAATTGAAGAAGTTGGGCTCTCTACTATTTTAAATTACTTAAGTTTTAATGTAATTATGTGGATTTGATTTACTTTACTTTGCTTTAGAACTTTGATTGTGTGTATAGTTTTGTGGCAGCGTTCTAGTGTTGTGGCTTGATTCGACGTTGAATTATAAATTAGTTTGCTTTAAATATATGGAAGTGTAATTAGAAAAATGTATTTGTAAAAAGCGTATTTTCATATATAAAAGTTAGTTTGGTGTTCTTTGTGAAAATGTTTGTTTGTGAATTACTTTTAGATGAAAATTATTGTTAAAAAAACTAAATAAACTTTGGAGTAAATTGAGGGAAAATTGAAAATCGAAAAAATCAAATAAGTGAATTTTTTGCCACTGGCGCCGGATGGGCGCCGACAGTGCCCTTGACCCGAACCAACCCAAACACCTTTAAAATTCATGATTTGCACAGTGAAACGCCATTTTTACCCCTTGAGTCACCTTCAACCTCTGATTTTTATACCTAAGGCTTGTTATAGCTCGGATTTGAGGCGATTTTAAGGCAAACAAAGCTTGGATTTCATCTTCTCTAGGTAAGAGCTACACTTTGAACTCAAAATTTTTTATTTTCACCAAGGATTTAGGAAGATTTTGAGAAAATCCTTTGGTGAAGAACTCTTACTTAGTAGATTTAAGTTCAAAATGTTCCACATTGTGATTTTTGGAATTTTTGGGAATTTATTTGGATTTTATCAATTTTTTTTAGATTTAATGTGACACCTAGAATGAACAAAGCAAAGAGAAAGGTAGATTTTGATGATCAAAAGTTTGTCAATTACAAGGCCAACATTTGCTTTAATAGTCTACGTAAAACTAAAAAAGTGATTCCGGATCAAGGATTTAAAAATATGGGCGGAGAAGTCAAGAGATTAATCAATGCTCGGAAGTGGAAGAATTTCTGCTACTTTACTGTCGAGGCAATTATTGGTGTAGTGATGGAGTTCTATGTCAATTTCAAGGAGACTTCTGAAGGCTTTGTGTTTGTTCGTGGGAAAAAGGTAGAGTTTACTCCGAGGAAGATTAATGAATTTTATCAGTTGGAAGATGTGTATAGCTACTAGTACAAATCATTTTCTATTATGAATGAGGCCTTGGATGAGGTTATTTATTTTCTTACTGATGGAAGAGGAACTTGGAAGGTGAAGAATGGAGTTAAGGTAAACTTTCCTCTTTCTATGTTAAATGCAGTATCTAAGGCCCGATACTATTTTATTTCTAGAAGAATGATACCAACAAATCATCATAGTGAGGTTACAAGGGATAGAGCCATCTTAAACTCTGTATCTAGTAGATGAAAAGGATAGATGTAGGCTCTATTATTTATAGGAACACTCGATCTATTGCTTTTGGAGAGACTACTGGAGGTTTAGCACATCCTGCCCTGATCTTCACACTATGTGAACAGGCAGGAATTGATTATACACTAGAGGAGGAGAGGATTGAGCCTCTAAAATCTAATGGGCCTGCCAATATAAAGACTTATGAATCTCATGTTGGATGGAGATCTAGAAGTAGGAACAAAGATATTCCTTCTACTTTAGGTACTTCAGTACCCCTACTATCTAAGAAATTATGGAGCAAATGATGTTCCAACTGGGAGATAATTTCAGAATAGATCATAGAATAGAAAATATGGAGGGCAGAAATGCTCACTTTGATGATTTGATAAGACAGAATTTTGAATACGATGCTGCTTATGATGATGTAATGGTCAAATTCATGAAGGGTGATCACTCAGTTTAGTTTCTTACTCACCGTATTTTTACTCCATATCAGCAGCAGAATTTGGATGTGGAAGAAGAAGAAGAAGAAGACTATGATTGGTGATGCTTTAGTTAGATTTTTGTTTATTTTTTTATGTTTAATTCTACTTTATTCTTGAAACTGTTTGTTTGTGGACTGTGATACATTATTTTTGTTGTATGCTGTGTTGTGAACTTCAGATTTGTGAAATTGCTGGAAGTTATTAGTTTTTAGTACTTTGTTGGATGTATTTGTAGTTAACTCTTTCTCAGCAAAATTTTTATTTATTATGTGTTATTTAATGTTTTAAGTCTTGTAGCTTTTTATATTAGCACCTGTAATATTTTAGAGTTAAGTTTCAAATCAGAACCTTCAACAGTTGTCTTTTCTGTATGTATTAAATGTTTTCTTTAACCCTTAATTTTTCAGTTCTTCATTTAAAATCTTTTAAAAATTTAAGTTTGGGGGGAAGAGAAATTCTTTTTTAAATAAAAGAAACTTAATTTTATTTGTCCTCAATTAGTTATATTTTCAAAATATTTTAAGAAAAATTTAACATGAGATTTGGTATTAGAGGGTAACTTTAGATAATTATATCTATGTTTCTAAATATATATCAAACTTAAGTAAAATTTTTAAATAATAAAGGTTAATTTTAGAGATTAAGAATTTTTTGTATGATAGAATAAAACTATGTTTTTCTATTTTTAGTAAAGGAATTTGTATTTTTGAAAGTATTAAAAATCTAGAAATTCATAAAGAAGAAAAGATTAAAATTATGAAAAATCTTTAAAGCTAATATAAATTTATAAAGTGAAGGAATGTGAAAAGTTTTTAACTTTAAGAAGATGATAGTGAATTTTAAAATCATTAAAGGCTATCCAGATATAATAATCATCACATGAAAAGAAAAAGAAAAAAAAAAGAAAAGAAAAAAGATTGAAAATGATCCTGAAAAGAAAAATAAAAGAAAATAAAAGAAAAAAGATGGGAGGAGAAGCATGAGGAGATGCCTAATTAAAAATTGTCTTCACTTGAATCAACTTAAATAAGAAAGCTTGGCTACATTTTCTAAACTTATATTTCAGTATTAGCATAATTACTAGTAAAGTTTCATGAAATTCTTTTTCATATGGATACTCTAAATGGCTTTAATATGAATAATTTGTAATTTTCCTTGAAAATAATAGAGAATAAAAAATCTTAGACTTGACTACTGGATATTCTTATACCTTTAGTATTAACTGAAGTTATTTTGAATTTTTCTTGAGTGATGCTATTTTATCTAGTGAACTAAGTTATGGACATTTAGAAGTTAAATCATTACCATAAGTCATATTTTTATGTAGTAAAGGAGTCACTTGAGGACAAGTAACATTTAAGTTTAGGGGATTTTGATGCACAAAAAATATATGCCTTTTTAGACCCATATGTTATACTCATTTTTTGGGATATTGCACTTTAATGGAAGGTAATTTTTTTATTTTATTGTAGGTTGTTGATTTTTAGGACTTCAAATAAAAAGAAACCAAAACAGGATGGAATTTAGAGCAAAAATTGAGAAGTTAAAATTTTCTTCAGTGTCAAATTGGTGCATCCAGAAACTCTTCAAGAAACATCAAAATTAGTCGAATCTTCTAAAAACAGGGCTTCCAACGACACTGGCACCGTCGGTGCCAAAGGCCCATAATTAAATCCCAAGCTTATGTCAAATGGCGTCATCTACGCCAAAGGCCCATAATTAAATCCCAAGCCTCTATAAAACTAGACGTCGATGACGCCATTTGACATAGGCTTGGGATTTAACTATGGTCCTTTGGCGCTGACAACGTCAATGTCGGTGGATGCTCTATTTCTAGAAGATCTGACTAATTTAGATGCTTCTTTAAGAGTTTTGGGATGCACCTATTGATGAACCGACCTAGGCTCTATTTAGGGTCAAAAATTGATCAAACCCCCTCCCCCCTTCCAACATTTTGAATTCCTCCACTTAGTTCAGGTTTCCTCCACACACACTTACATTCCACGCCATTCCACACCATTAGTTAATTATTATTTCTAGTGTTTTGAATTTTTGTGGTGAGTTTAAGTGTGAATTCTTTTCTAATAAGTGTTAGAGAAGAAGAGAAGTGAGAGATTTCTTCTTCTTATATTTCCTAAGAGAGGCTACAAAGGATTTGTTTTGAGGAAGAGTTTCAGATAAGTGTTGTTTTTTTATTATTGTTGTATTAACTTTCTTTTATATATGAAATTTGTGTTTTGGTGTATCTTCCTCATGAAGCCTTAGTAGATTCCTTTATCTTTCAGCCTACTCTTAGATATGGTGAAATGAAGAGATAATGTGGATGTACCAATGTTAAAATTTAAAATAAATTGTGATGGTTTTTCAACTCCGCTCTTAATTTACTTTTCAATTTGGTCAATTGAAATGTTAAAATATGTTGTGAAACATATGATCCGGGAAATGAAATATGAATTCTACAACAGAGTGAGAATCACATTTAAGTCCATGAAGGAGTATTTTGTTCTTGGAATTAAAATGCAAATAAATAGGGAAATATACTTTGCTGAGTGTAAAATGGAGATTTCAAGGATGACAGACTAAAAATCCCCAATTCGATCTTAGTGTTTAAAAACTAAAGCGAGAGTTAGACTTCAAGGGAAGGGAAGTGGGAGCCAGTATCCTCCTAGCCCAGCCACGGATTTAAGGACTAAACCTAAGATTAACCAATGATTTTCTATAACACTGAATTAGGGTAGAGAATTAAAATTGCTCCTATTTGGCACAAATAATCAATGATTTTCTATAACACTGAATTAGGGTAGAGAATTAAAATTGCTCCTATTTGGCACAATAAATATCTAAACCATTTATCTCATCTCATTTCACCAAAAACTTATTATAGTGGGAAAGATGCTTTTTCATATTAGAAAACTTCATTACATAAATATAATTTTATAGTTATAAATTTTAAAACCTTGCTTTTAAATTCTACTAGTAGTAAATAATTTAGCCTCAATAGTATCTTAAATAGTTAAAATTAGTGATAGTAATTTTGTTTGATTTCTATGAAATTTCTGGTATATTTATCATTTCAAATTTAAACCTTCCTCGTGGGATTGATATTTTGGACTTAAAAAAAAAAATCTTATATTACATGGTAACAATATGTATACTTGCGTAGAATCCCAACTTTTAGTGTTGAACGTTATTATTCATAAAATACCACATCAATTTTTTTATGTCGTTGCAAAGCGGAGTCAACTTTTTAAATTTTACACAACTATATTTTTTGAGATCAGTAGGCCAATAAAATCCAGATTGCAAAATTTTATATTATGTTTTATCAGCACCAAAATGTCCCCCAAAATCAAAATTATGACAATTTTAGATAATTTCATAAGTTTCTTTTAAAGGCACACATCTTCGAATAATAAGATCCTTTCCTTATTTATATAAAAATGAATCATCCCAAAAATAAGTCCTAGTTTCAGATAAAAATTTTCTCTTTTGTTGGTATGTCATTCCATAGGGTATAATATCACTACAAATGAAATTCATAATGTCGACACTCCATAGAACACGCTACTCATTAATATTGAACAATTCTTCATCTGGAAAATGTTCATTAATCTCTTTTTCAAAATTAAGTGGTTTTCTAATTCTAGCATAGACAGATGACCAACAATTTGATTTTTGGCTCCCTTCCTATCTACTATCTTAAAATCAAATTCTTGCAAAAGAAGAATCCATCTTACAAGTCTTGGTTTTGTATCCTTCTTTTTCATTAAATTCTTGATAGCAGAATGATCAGTATGCACAATACATTTAGTTTCAATCAAGTATGATCTAAATTTATCAAAAGCATATACTACTGCTAATAACTCATTCTTAGTTGTGGTATAATTAATTTGAGCTTCATTAGGTTCTACTCGCATAGTAGATTACTTTAAACATCTTATCATGCTTTTGTCCTAAAACAACTTCAATAACCTAATCACTTGCAAAAAACATTAGTTCAAAAGTTTTTTCCCAATCTGGTGAAACAATAATTGGTACAGTGACTAATTTTCCTTTTAATAATTCAAAAGCTTTAAGGCACTCTTTATCAAAATTTAAATTTACACTTTTTTAAGTAAATGGCATAAAGGCTTAACGATTTTTTAAAAGTTTTTAATATACTGCTTGTAGAATCCAACATGTCCTAAAAAACACCTAATTTCCTTCACACTTGTTGGGCAAGGTAAATTAGCAAATACTTGAATTTTTCTAGGGTCTACTTCCATACCATTTTTTGAAATTTGATGTCCCAAAACAATTTCTCCTCCTACCATAAAATGACATTTTTCCTAGTTAAGGACCAAATTTATTTCTTCAGAACGCTTAAGAACTTTTGATAAATGTTCTAAACATGATTTAAATGAAGTTCCAAACATTGACAAATCATCCATGAAAATTTCAATCCCTTTTTCAATTAAATCACAAAAAATACCCATCATACATTTTTGAAATGTAACAGGTGCATTACATAAACAAATGGGCATTTTTCTAATGAAAATGTACCATAAGGACTGGTAAAATTTGTTTTCTCTTGATATTTAAGAGCTATTTGTATTTGGTGATAACCAGTATATCCATCCATAAAAGAAAAGTATTTATGCCCAACTAGTCTATCCAGCATTTGATCTAGAAAGGGTAGTGGAATATGATATTTCCTTGTGGTGAGATTTAATTTTCTATAATCAATGCATATTCACCATCCTATGACTTATCTTGTTAGTATTACCTCATTATGCTCATTCATAGTCACAGTCACTCCTCCTTTCTTAGGAACACAGTGAATCAGACTAATCCATGCACTATATGAAATAGGGTAGATAATTCCAGCATCTAACCACTTTATAATTTCTTTCTTAACAACTTCCTTCATAATAGGATTTAATCTCCTTTGAGGATCAGAAATAGGTTTGCAGTTCTCTTCCATATGAATTCTATGCATACAAATTGAAGGATTGATTCCTTTTATATCAGCAATTGTCCCTCTAAAGGCTTTCTTGTAACTCTTCAAAATTTTCATTAAACTCAACTCTTCTTCTGTAGTTAATTTTGATGAAATTATAACAGGCAATGTTGAGGAATCACCTAAAAATACATACTTCAAATGTTTAGGCATTAGCTTCAACTCAAGCTCAGTAGGTTTTTCAATTGATGGACAAAAAGATTTATCTTTTTATGTCGTGTCCAAACTTCAAAACATTCTCGAACATAATTTGAATCTTCTATGTAAAAATCTTCAAATTGATCTGATTCCTCTTCTTGCCCGTATTCCAACTCTTTCATTTTCAATTTCTCTTCATAAGTTGTTTTAAAATGGCATTCACTTAGATATCTTATCACATCCATTCTATAGCATTTATATCTTTAGCTTTTGCAGGGTATTTCATTGATTTGGAAATATTAAATGTAACTATCTGATCATTGACACGCATAGTTAATTCTCCTTTATGCACATCTATCATGGCTCTTCTTGTAGCTAGGAAAGGTCTCCCCAAAATGATAGGTATCTCCTTACTTCCTCCATATATAGCATAATGAAATCTATAAGAAAGATAAACTGATCCACTTTCACTAAGAATCTTCTATAACTTCTTTAGGATAGATTATTGAATGATCTGCTAACTCCAGAGTTACAATAGTAGGAGATATTTCTCCTAATCCTAATGTTTTAAATATTAATAATGGCATAAAGTTAATGCTTGCAGCTAAATCACATAATGCTTTCCCATAAAATATGTCTTATATTGAACATGGAATTGTGAAGCTACCAGGATCTTTAAGCTTTTCGGGAAGTTTTTTTCTGAATTATAGCATCGCACTCCTCACTAAGTGCAACGGTCATGTTATCTTCAAACTTCCTTTTTCTGTTAAGAATATCCTTCATAAACTTCACATAGCTTGGCATTTGTTCTAAGGCTTTAGCAAATGGAATATTAATTGTAAGCTTCTTAAAAATTTCCAAAAATTTCGAAAATTGTTTATCCAACTATTGTTGACAGAGCCTCTGAGGAAATGGAGGTGGTAGTTTTTCCAAGTCAACTTTAAGTAGAGAAATGTGTCTCTTTAAACCTTTCTGAGCATTCTCTTCAGGCTCTTCAATTTCTTTTCTCTCTACTTCAGTTTCTTTTTTAACTATACCTTCTAATTCTCTTCCGCTTCTCAGTTGAATAGCTTTTACTTGTTCTTCATCGATTCTTTTGGATTTACTTCAGTGTTACTAGAAAGAGTTCCTTGGAATCTATTACTTAATGAATTTGTTATTTTTCTCAATTGATTCTCAATATTTCTTATTGTAGCTCCTTGACTTTGTAACTGATTTACCATTTTTTACACCACTTCTTCTATAGAAAACTTCTTCTCCTTAAATTGTGAATTACTGATAAAACCTGAAGGATAAGTAGCTCTACAATTATTATTACCTTGATTGTTCTAGTTTCCCAATGGGTTTACTTGGTTGTTCCTCCATTGTTGATTATTGCCACCCAAAGTATTATTCCAGTTAAAGTTGGAATGGTTCTTCCAACATGGGTTATAATAGTTTGAATATGGGTTATTCTGCTTGTTGTTTATGGCATTCAAAGTTTCTAGTGATGTTTTAGAATCTACCATTTGGCCTAATTAATTCTCTTCAATCATTTCAATTGGTTGAGAAAAATTCACTCCAAATTGGTCTAACTTCCTTGAAATTACAGTAACTTGATTTGCTAACATGGCAAAAGCATCAGTTTTATGAATATTGGCTCCTTTCATAAGCTTTACCCCTTTAGAATGCCATTGAAAATTATTTGTAGCCATCTCTTCAATCAAATCATAAGCATCATGAAATAGTTTTGACATCAATAAACCACCAGCAGCGGCATCGATAATAGATCTGAGAGATCCAGCTAATCTATTGTAAAAGGTTTAAATTATTAACCAATTGGTATAGTATGGTGTGGACACTTTCAGAGTAGTTCTTTAAATAGTTCTCATGCTTCATAAATAGATTCCCCTTCAAACTGGCAAAAAGATGTAATGTCATTCCTAAACTTCACAGTTTTTTATGGTGAAAAATATTTAGTAAGGAATTTCTGCGCTAAATAACCTCAAGCTCTGATAGATCTAGGTGATAAAAAATGTAACCATATTCTAGTCTTATCCCTCAGTGAGAAAGGAAAAAATCTAAGTCTTATAATGTCATCTGATACACCATCATATTTAAATGTAGCACACAATTCTAAGAAATTAACAAGATGTAAATTTGGATCTTCAGTTGGTGCTCCCTCAAATTGATTATTTGATACCATTTGGATAATATTGGGTTTAAGTTCAAATGAATTAGCCACTACGGCTGGGTTTTTTAATACTACAATGAAGTTCATCCACCGTAGAGTTTCATAATATCTTAAAGGTCAAAACTCTTCAGCATTTTGATTATTTTGATTTGTCATTTCTTGAAAATGTTGAATTTTTTCAGTAATTTTTATTTTTTTTTAATTGTTCTAATAGTTCTTTCTATTTCAGAATCGTAGGGCACAAGTCTTGTGAAACTTGAACTACGCATACATTACTACAAAACACATAAAATAAAAAAAATTATAATAAAAAAATAAACATACAAACAAGAACTTTATATAAAAACAACACTAAAATATTCTTATAATAAATCTAAATGTTTAAATAAGACTTTATAAAAATAGAAATTTTGCTTTCTAAAAATTTCCTTAGAAATATTGTAAATTATCCCTGGTGACGGCGCCAAAAA
The DNA here is from genome assembly GCA_002079205.1 of Phalaenopsis hybrid cultivar. Taxonomy (NCBI): domain Eukaryota; kingdom Viridiplantae; phylum Streptophyta; class Magnoliopsida; order Asparagales; family Orchidaceae; genus Phalaenopsis; species Phalaenopsis hybrid cultivar. The sequence continues at coordinate 9,078 of JXCR01146595.1, read as the reverse complement.
CTTGATCATGATTCTCTTTATAGATATAAAATGTGATGTATGCAATTATCTACTTAATTTCTTTAATAATGATTCTTACTTTGCAACAAAGCCAAAAACTTGATTCTAAGCAAAAGCTAAGTAAAGTTTTCACTATGAGGCAATAAGATTACAGTTGTAATATTTAAATATGAGATACTATGCAAGTATGTGTATCGTTGTCAAGTAATATATGATTTTTTGACTAAGCCCCGAATATCAAACTCATAGGGATAACTAACAACATACAACTTTACAAAACATGAGAAATTAGATAACAAAATTTTACTTAGTAACGTATTCTTACTTAAACTTTAGATGTGAAATAGGAATGAAAATTTGATTATTTTTTGTAATTTTTGATAATTGAAAATAAAGAAAGCAACTAATTAACTTAACTACATACTTGCAAGATGAACGCAAAATAAAAAAAATATCTTTTCCTTATCATGAATCAATAACAAGTATAGGAATTCTATACCCATACTAGAGATTCTATAAAGAACATTGGCTAATCTATATTTTGAATAGTTTTGAAGATGAGTTAGGTAGGGAGCATATTAGCTCTCACTCTAGAGTTCCCTCTTCTCCCTCCACCTGGGGGCTAACATCTCGTATTAGAACCTAAAACAATAAATCAAATTGGGGGGCTTTAGCATGTCACTCTAAATTTCTCTAATTCTACACTCTTAAAAGTTTTTTTTCCTTATTTATTTGCACTCAACCCTATGAACTACATTCTCATCCATGAAATCAAATGTGATTCTTACAATTTGTTGATTGAGACAATACCATCTCGGATCTTACATGTTCTCATAACAGGAATTAACATCTTAATTTGTTAAATCAAGAAGTAAATAAAGTATAAGGTTTAAAATCATCACAACTTCTTCCAACATTAAAGTTTAATACTTCACACAACTTCCTTTCAATACTTAATCACTTATCATTTTAAGAAAAAGATAAGGAAAACTACTCAGAATTCATGGAGAAAACATAACCACACTTGAGTTTAAAAGTAGAAATCATGTACACAAACAAGAAGTCTAAATTAAAACCAAATGTAATCACAAAGATAAACACTTATATCAATTCCTCTCCACCAAATGTCTTGAACTTCCTTTGAATTATCTTCCTTCACTCATAATATAAACTAAAACTCAAAATAAAAAAGAAAAGGTGGTCGGCGGCAGTGGCAGTTACTTTGGATGGATGGATGATTGGTTGCCTCCTCCTTTGATAATCCAAGTCTTCTTTAATAAAATTCCAACAGGTGCCTTAGTATCTCTTCAAAATGTGTCTTCATTCAATAAATGTTCTAGAAGTTGCCTTCTTTCAAAAGCCAATTGAATAAATTTTCATGTTAATTAACTATTTCCCACATTTTTACCAAGGGTTACTTCAAACACCTCTTCAAAAATTCATCCAAATTTAATGAATCATCAAATAACTACTTCTGGTACTTAAGCATGGGGTACCTGATGCTTAGGTGTGGCTCTCTTTTTTTACCTGACACGTAAGCGCCAGTCCTGAGCGCTTAGGTGCCTCATTTCATTTTTGCACCTCCTTCATTTTTGCTCCAAATTTGATCCTTTTTCACTCATTTTACTGTTTTTAATCCATTTGATTATACCTAAAAAAGCACACAATTACCTTTCATTAAAGTGAAATATCTCAAAAAATAAGTATAAAAATGTGTACAAAAAGACTATATGTTTTAGGTGTATCAAAATCCCCCAAACATAAAATGTCACTTGTCCTCAAGTGACACTCCAATTCTTTAAAAACTAAATAAGTAGATTATGTATATGAGTTTCTCTAGGAGTTTTTAAAATTTTTATGTAGAAATATAGTAGTCCAATTTAGAAAAAACTTTAGTGAACGAGACCAACTTAGAGTTTAGAAATTTTTAATGTAAAGAAGTATGAAAATATGAGTTCCAATCTAATTAAGAAATAATGTAAATTTTCCAAATATAGAGTTTAGTCATTCTATCATCTCCACTTAAAATTTTTTTATCAAGCATAATTTTACTTACTATATTATATTCTTAAGCTTAAGAGTTTCTCAAGTCCTAAACTTTCAAAAGATCATATGTGGAACCAATTTTTGATTAGGCACAAATCCTCAAGCTTCTGCTCCCTTTTTCAACTTCCTTTTCTTTTATTTTTGTTTTCTCTTTTTCTTTTCTTTCCTTCTTTTTTTTTCATTTCGCTTTTCTTCTTTTTTTTTCAGGTAAGGATTACTATATCTGGATAGTCCTTTAATGATTTTGAATTCCACTCTTTCTTTCCTAAAGCAAAGAGTTGATATATTTCTTTTACTTTGAAGCATAATTGTATTTTTTGCAAATTACTTTCAGTAAAAGAAATTTAAGTTTTGAAAATAAAAGTCTAATTCTTCTACATTTTTTCAAAAATTACTTTCAATAAAAGAAATTTAAGTTTTAAAAATAAAAGTATAATTCTTCTACATTTTTTTAAGAATACAATTTCTCCTACTAAAGATAGTTACACAATATTTATCATTTCCTCACTAAAATTTTTTAGCTTTAAGTTTTTCTTCATTACTATAAATTTTAAGTAAATCCTCTTACTTATTTCTATACTCAAAATTTACTTTCCTAATATAACTTTATATACATGATCATTTTTCTTCAAATCAAAATCAAATTTATTTAAAGTACATTTGAGAAAAAATAGATTTCATGTTTTTAGAAAATTTTTCATCCCCCCACAAGCTTAAATTTTTAATAAAATAAAACATTTTAGCATCATATATAAATAGGCAAGAATGAAAACTAAAAATAACTTGCTAACAGGAATTTTTACATCCTAAATATATAGGTACAAAAAATAAAAACAAGAGTAAAAAATTAAATTGATCAAATTTTAATTTCTTAACAATAGAGATTCATTAGGCTTCTATGCAATGGAGGATAACATAAAAGCAAACAAACACACTAACAAAGATATACAACTGTAACATAAAGAAAAATATCTGGTAGTCAATTGAAGATTTTAAGCATGAAGTTTTTAAGAAAAGTTAACAAAACTCTAAACCTTCCTAAGATTCAGAATTAACTTTAACCAAAACTAACTAAATACATTAAACAAAATAATTAACACAATTAATACCACAAAAACACAATAACTACTCACAAAACTTAATGACATCACAACAGTGTATAACAAAACAAAACGCAAACAAAACTAACAGTCTCAACAAATACAACTCCAAACTTAACAAAAGTACACTATAACTGCACCACAAACAGTTCACAACAATACATTAAAAAACTAAACTAAACTATAAAACCAATCTATTCATCTTCTTCCTCGGCATCACTCTCATCACTATGCCAAGTAGTTGCAGACTCATATGGTGGATATCTTGGATATTGAGGGAAAACTACACTCTGGTTACCTCTCATGAGGTTTTCCATAGATGAGTGGAATTCTTCATCATAAGCACTACGACTCCTTATATATCCATCTATATGCTCTACAAAGTTTTCTAAATTTAATGTCTTATCAACGGTGTAATTAACATTTTCCAAAATCCTTTGCAATAGTTGTGACTGAGAATCAAATTCAGAAGTCTGTCCCTATGATGTAGAAGCACATAAAGTGGAAGCTCGAGATGTTGAAGCAGTTGAACTACTAGAAAATCAACCTCTCCAGCAAAAAATCAAATGATGTGAATAAGACCTCACATTTACACTAGTAATAGGCTTGAGAGGCTGCAATATCTCCTCCTAGCTATCAAATTTAACTCCAGCCTACTCGCATAGTGAAAAGATCAAGGATGTGAATCCTAAACCTGCAGCAGTAGTGGCGACGACAGAATTGGTAATAACACTATGAATCAAAGCTCCAATGTCAATGGGCTTGATCTGCTGAATACAATTGTTCAAAGTTGTTCGATCACTTGTCACTTCACTAAGATGATTAGTAGGCAGCAGACGAGCTGAAATGAAATAGTATCATGCCTTCGCAGTGGCATTTAACTTTGAAGTCCCGAAGTTGACTCTTTTTTTGTTGGTAATCTTCCACAATCCTCTTCCTCCAGTCAATGATGAAATAATTTTGTCTAGCTCTTCCTCATTTGGACAATAATTTGAATAAAAAAATAAAGTACTCGGGGGAAAATGATAAAACTGATTTATTACCTCATATGAGAAAGGCATTGTCTTTCCTCTAACCATGACTCCTTCAACCTTGGGGAGATTTGCATAAAACTCTTGAACAACAAGAACAACAGTCACTGTAGAAAACAACAAAATCACTCCCACTAGCGGCGAACAATCAAATCCTCCACAGCTCCTCCCGGACTCTTGAAGCAACGCTCAGGGATCAACTTTCTTGATTGCAATGCATCATTGTATCGATCCTAAGCTCTAATACTAACAAACTTGCTTGAATCAAATTGGACTTTTCCCTTACTCCTCTTCATACTTGGTGCCATTTCTAAAAAATTATATAAATTTCACAATAAATCTTAAATTCAACTCTAAATCATTAAGTTTAACCCCTAAAAGCTTAAACTACCAAATCTATGTATTTTCCATAGATTTTTCTCAAATTTTCACCATGAATAGTATTTTTTGGGAAGATCTATAATGTGCTCAAAATACATAGTGAAACTCAAAAATTTTATCACAGGAGTGAAGCTCTTACCTCAAGAAGGTCAAATCTAACAAATATTTCTCCAAACCACCAAGAAATCTTCAAATTAGGGGATGCCCTAATCTCCAAATTATGAAACCTAGAGGAAGGGGACGACGTTGAGCGAAAATAATGGTGTTTTTTGGACCAATTTGTCACTTTAAACTGTTCGCAAACCGATTTACGCGAACTGGCACTTAAGCATGAATGGTTCAGCACTTAGGTGTTCGTCTCACGGTTTAGGCAGCACTTAAGCACAAGGTCTTGGGGCTTAGGTGCCAGTGCATAAATTTTTATTTTTTTGGTTTTAAGTAAAATGCACTTCTAGCCTAAGTCAACCAACCCTACAAGGTCTCATAACTCTTTAATAATTATTTTCTTCCCTTTTAAATCTCCTCTTTCTTAAGATTCACCAATCTTAAATAATTCGATTCATTGCTAAATAACAAAAAATTTAACACAAATAAACACTTATAAAAAGAAAAGGTGGTCGATGATGGCGGTTACTGTGGATGGATGGATGATAGACCAGGCTCCTCCTTTGATGATCCAAGTCATCATTAATAAAAATCTAAGGGGTGTCTTGGTGTCTCTTCAAAATGTGTCTCTATTCAATGAATCTTCTAGAATTTTTCTCCTTTCAAAAGCTAATTGAATTAATTTTTATGTCCATTAACTATTTCCCACATTTTTACCAAAGGTTTCTTCAAACACCTCTTCAAAAACTCATCCAAATTCAATGAATCATCAAATAAATACTTATGGCGCTTAAGCGCGGGGTACCTGGCACTTAGGCATGACTCTCTCTATTTAACTGGTGCATAAGCGCCAGTCCTAGGCGCTTAAGCTCCTCAGTTCATTTTTGCACCTTCTTTATTTTTGCTCCAAATTTGATTCCTTTTCACTCTTCTTACTTTTTTTCATGCATTTGATTGTACCTGAAAGAAAAACACACAAATATCTTTCATTAAAGTGCAATATCTCAAAAATAAGTATAAAACTGTATACAAAAAGACTGTATATTTTAGGTGTATCAATATTTCGGGTTGACGACGTTAAACCAAGCACTTTGTGAGAGGCAACCCATAGTTATCTGTGTGGTTGACTTGATTGGTTATTTTTGTTATGATGAGTTTTTTATGTAAGTTGGAGTCTTACACAATTATGTTGGCACAAAATATTATTATATTAATGGAATTGAAGTTTATAAGAAAGAAATTTGGATTTTGAGAAAGTTGGCCTGGCGCTATAGCGCCACAATTCGAGTAACTTCTTTGGAATTGCCAAAGTTTGGTTTTCTTCCCTCTTTTTCTCTATAAATCAGCATAGGATGGGAAGGGAAGTGTTCCTTTGACTTTTCGTAGCATTTTGGTGAGTTTTTAGAAAGGAGAAATCAATTTTTGGTTTAAGGATCATGGAGAGCAATGGAAATGGGAGACTTGAAGATAAAAAGATGGTGTATAAGGGTGCTCATACATATTTCAAGGAATTTATTGCATTGAGCTTGGAGGGACTTATGGACAAAATTGGGAAGATTGAAGGTGAGATCTCTGAATTGCATATCAAACCTGAAAACTTTTTCCATCAATATGAGCATTTAGATTGACAGTTGAAACTCCAATTCAATAATTTGGCATGTTTTCAAGATTGTCAAGTGACAATGTATAGCACAAACAAGAAGATAGATGAGAAATTCGCTTTAAAATTTCTTGGAGCTTCTTTCTATCATTTAAAATAAAATTGTTCGGTGGGTGAATAGGACACCTCCAATCACAACTGGGTCTAAAGTGATTCCTTAGAAAGATAAATGTCTTAGTAACTAGCTCTTTTTTGTAGTGTGTCGATGTTATCTTTGTTAAGGCTTTTGAACTTCTAGATATTGTGTTTGTGGTGTATTGTTTTTAATTATGATTTTGTTGTGTCATTTTTATTAAAAATATTATTAATATAAGAAAACCAGTTATGTGTTTTTTGTTAAATGAAAACCTTATGTGATGAATTGAGTATTTGAATGTTAGACTTTGGAATGATGTTGAACCCAAAAATGGCCATTTAAATTGGAAAATTAGACTTTAAACGTCTTAAATTTTTGTTCTCTATCATGATATAAAAAAACGTAAAATTTTGGGTGCATTTGAATGGCACTATAGAGCCATCCTACCTGAGAGCAAGCGAGAGCAAGTTTTAGGGCTAGACCATCGGTTGACACCATTTTTTACCTTAATTCATCTTCTTCCTATACTTTTTGCATTTTTACTCCCCTAGAGCTTGGATTTGTGCTTAATTCGCTTGGATAAAAGACTTAAAACTCTAGATTTCATCATCTTTGGGTAAGATCTTCATCTTTGCTTTGAAAATTTTTTATTTCACCTTGTATTTCTTACGCATTATCGGTATGGCCGAAAATTTCAAAACTTGGTGGAAATGGTGAGAAATCCATGGGTTAATGACTATCTAGTTTAGAATGTGTTTGTTGGAGCCTAATAATCATATATTTGAGATTTATTGAAATTTTATTTGAATTTTTTAGATTTTGTCATGACTCCTAAGATGAAAAGAGGAAAAGGATAGGGAGTGTTGATGTTGATAAATTTGCAGCATGAAAGCATAGGACCGATACAACAATCTGCAATCTAAGAAATTGATTGCAGAACAAAGTTTCCTTCTTCCTAATGGAGTGATATAATATATGATTGCAGTGCGCAATGGGAAAGCTTTTTGCTATTTCACTGTCGTCGCTGTCATTTTTGTGGATAGAGAATTATACTCAAATTAACCAATATGTGGATATAAGTTCTACTCGGATCAATCACATTTATAAGCTGCATAGTGTTCCTACTTGTTTCTATTCTGAGTTTTATCCTAGTGAAGAGGAATAGGATGAGATTATGTAATTTCTGACTGATGGTAATGGAATATGGAAGATTAAGAATGGACACAGGGCAAACATTTCTTTTTTGAAGCTGAATGTTCATTCTCGTGCCTGGCATTATTTTATTTCTAGTAGCTTGCTTCCTACTAATCACTTTAGTGAGGTAACTCAATAAAGAGCCATATTGAACTATTACATTCAGATGAACAAGTCAATTAACATTGGCTCTTTAATTTACACAAATATGCTTATTTCTTCTAAGGGAGGAACTACTGGAGGTATAGGTTATCCTGCTATTATTACTTTCATGTGTGTTGAATTTGGAGTAAAATATGAGACTTAAGAAGAAGTTTTACCATCTCATAAACCAATTTGAAAAACTAATTTTGAGATGTATGGAAAGCGAACTGATCCCAATTTTCAATATAGATGTAAAATGTGATGTATGTGATTATATGCTTAATTTTCTTAATAATGATTCTTATTTTGCAAAAAAACCAACAACTCGATCTGAAACAATAGCTAGGTAAATTTTCCACTATGAAGTAAATAAGAATACAGTTATACTATTTAAATATGGGATACTACAAAAGTATACCTATCTTTATCAAGTAATATAGGAATTTTTTATTAAGCCTTAAATATCAAACCCACAGTGAAAAATTGACAATATGCACTCTACAATAAAGAAGAAATTAGATAATAAAATTATACTTAGCAAAATATTCTTACTTAAACTCAAGATGCTTTAATAAGAATGAAAATTTGATTCTTTTTGTAATTTTTTTTAATTAAAAATAAAGTAAGAAATTATCTAACTTAACTAAATATTTGCAAGATGAAGGCAATATAAATAGAATACATTTTTCCTTATCATGAATTAGTAACAAGTATAAAAAAATCTATTGTGGAAGTATTCTAATTGTGTTGTGCCAAATAGAAGCAACAATATTCTTCACCCTTACTAGAGATGATATAAAGAACATTGGCTAATTTATAGTTTGAATAGTCTTGAAGTCAGCTAAAGTAGGGAAGATACTAGCTCTCACTCTAGAGTTCCCTCTTCTCCTTCCACATGGGGGCTAACATCTCATATCGAAACTTAAAACTATAAATCAGATTGTGGGATTTATTCTGTCACTCTAAAGTCCTCTAATTCTACAACCTTGAAAGTTTATTTCCTTATTTATTTGCACTCAACCACATGAACTACATTCTCATCCATGAAATCAAATGTAATTCTTACCATTTTTTGACTAACACAATATCATCTTAGATCTTACATGTTCTCACAACAGATATTAACATCTTAATTGGCTAAATTAATGAGTAAATGAAGTACAAGGATTCAAACCATCACAACTTCTTCCAACATTGAAGTCTAATACTTCACATAACTTCCTTTCAGTACTTAATCACTTATCAATTTAAGGAAAAAGATAAAGAAAACTACTCATTATTCATTGTCGGCACTATTTTTGGTGTGGGGTTTGCCCGTAAGAAGCTGTCGGTCATCGGAAT
>JXCR01146594.1:17321-29512 GCA_002079205.1 Phalaenopsis hybrid cultivar | reverse complement strand
TAAAAAACTAATGATTTTTTATGTTTAATACTAAGAGAAAGTTCTTCTTGAATTGGATCATGCAAAAAATTAATGTTTATTCTCCAATATTTCTTCTGAATGATGTTGAATAATGTGGAGCATTACTCCTTATTGTATTCCTAGATGTAAGATGTGTTGTAGTCTCATATTAAGGTCAATTTGCCTTCTCCAATGTGGTTTCAATCTCCTAATAACAATATTCATTTTCTATCAAACAATTGTGTGTTAATCTTATTATTCTTTTAGTATATGGTCAATTGTTCTAAATGAAAATCAATTTTAACTTTTCAAGTAGCTAGTATGAAAGTAAAACTTCTAAAGGTTAACACATTAACCTATCAGATAAAATCTTTAGGACATTCACATGGATTAAACAAACATTTCGCAATAACGGTCGAAGGAATTGAGAAAATTAGTTCATAGACGTACAGAAAGAAAAAAAAATTAACTTCATTGAAAATAAAATCAAAGTATACAAAGACAAAGAAAAGATGACTCCCCATTAGAATTGTATTTTGCTCGAAATTGATGATTCCTATTATAACGCCACTCCACCTTGATTCACTTTCAACTACTCACAAAAGTGGTATTCACTCTCTCACACACACTCCTTAAGAACTCTCTATTATTTTCTACACCCTCCCATTTTCAAATTGCTTGTTTTTATCTCTTTAATGACAAAATTATTTCTCAAACAACATAACTACCCAATATCGGTAATGAGTGTAGAGGAGTTGAGTGAATTGCACTGGGTGCTATGGTCGGGCACTATAGTGATGAGCTCAAGCACCACCTTTTGTGACCCCATGGCTTCATTCTAGAGTCTGAGCACTGTGGCACTACTGAGATCTAACAGTGGGGCATTGTTCTACAAGCATTAGGGCAATGGCTTCTAGCACCAACTTTTGATGCTCTCAAAATATGCTTGAATTCACCACCACTAGAACAGAGCTATGGTGCTCAATGATGGCACCGAGTTGCTCATAATGATTTAGCTCAATTTTGCTTCAAGTGCTCAATTCTTCATTGTATAATGCATATACCACCACATATATCCAATAAAAGTATAATAATATTACATTAAAATCTGAAAATACATGAAAACACATCTGTCAGTGGATAAAATGGTCCATACATTGGTCCAAGAGATGTAGCCTCAATTGGACTTATTTTTTAGCTTCGTTGTGAGCTGGTGAACCTCCTTCAAGCGTCACCTTGAGCTAAGATTGAGTCTAAGAATGAATTTGATTGAAGGGTGATTTGGCTTTGGTCTAAGGCTATGTTAGAGTACTTAAAATGACGGGGCATTGGTTGGGGAAGTCCTATTTGGCTCTGGTGAAGCTTATGGAACAATCAATTTGGAGTTAGGATGCACTTGGTGGTATGGTTGTGAAAACCCCTAAATTTTAGTGGTGAAATTAGGTTTTTGCAGTGGGAATTTGGATAGGGAAATGGTGAAGATTAACTTCCCTGGACTGCTAGAGGGTCTGGAGAAATTTTGGCTAAGGTTTTGTGCATCCTCTCTTCCTGGTCGTGGAGGGTGAACTTTTATAGCCATGGCCATGACTGCCATCAGGGAATGTCATGGTGGCAAGGAGGCAGCTTAAGTGGAGGGAAGAAAAATTTTAGTGGCCAATGAGGCTTAGCCAACTCAAATGGGTTCAATTTTGGGGCGGGCTTTAAACCATTTTGGTCTTCTCAAGCTAGGTGTTTTCTGGCAGTTGTGGTGGTCGGACGACCAGTGTTAGGTCACGCTTAGGCTCAGGTGAGCTAGAGAAGTTGAGTGGTGCAATTAATTTGGTTTAATGGTGGCTCAAGGTGAATATATACGGGGAATATGAGGTATGGGTAATTCGGGCTAACTTGGGTTTAAATCCTTAGTCACTTGGCTAAATCAGACCCCAAAGTGGTTAAAGTTGATCTTAAGACCCTTGAGCAGGTTTTAGTGAAGTCAAATGGCTGACATGAGTATGGGAGAGTGGTTTAAATTTTGCATGAATGAGGTAAAGTCGAAGTGAGGGAGAGATGGAGTAGTCGCCTCCACTTGTCAAATTTGACAAATTGACTTTATAATGCCCATGGAAGGTTACATGGGGTATGTCATGCTATGTATGAGGTCATGTGATGGTTTCATGCAAAAAGAAATTTTAATTTTATGGATTTTTAATGAAAAATGTCAACATGCCCAATTTTCGTAAAGTGTCATGTATGTGACCAGAGGAAAATATGTTGAGATTTTCTTACATATTTTATACTATTTTTTATTATATTGCACTTTAAAGAAATTATTTTTGATGTTTTGTTGTAGGTATGTTGAATTAGGGTCATTGGAGCAAAAAGATGCAAAAAAGAGCGAATTTGGAGCAAAAAGGACCAAAATGTGAATAATTGAACTAGGGCACCGATGANACCGATGACGCCATCGACCCCGCCGACGGTGAGATTTTCCCGAGACTCTAGAATTAATTCATTAAGAAGGTCAGTTGACGGTGCCCACGAGGCCGCCGACGGCGAGCTCGACGGTTATGCCCAATCAGGTCTTGGATAAGGCCAAATTTGGAAGTGATGCTTAGGCAACTCTTGGGAAAGCTCATCCACAACTTTAAAAGACTATTTTGGCCGAAAATTAAGAGAGCCTGGAAGTGCTGGAGAGTTCCTGGAGGTGAGAAAGGTTCCAATAGTGTGCAAAATTGTGAGGAATTCTTTGAGAGATTGTAAGAGTGGAGGGAAAGTGAGAGATTTCTTCCTCCTTTCCGAGGGAAAGAATATAGGGAGTAAAGGAAGTGCTAGGAGAGTTCCTAGAGATTAGAAAAATTCCAATATTATGAGGAATTCTTCGAGAGATTGTAAGAGTGGAGAGAAAGTGAGAGATTTCTTCCTCCTTGCTGCTTCGAAAAAAAATTCTGTGTGATGTAAGGAAAGGAAGAGATTCAGAGGAACTTCGAGGAGTTTTGTTGGGGAGAAACTTGAAATAGGTTACTTAGTGTGCTGTAAAAAAAGGAAGAGATTTAGAGGAACTTCAAGGAGTATTCTTGGGGAGAAATTAGAGATAAGTTATTTACTTGAGTAGTTTGTATGACTTTGATTTTATATATGAATTCTGAGTTTTGTTGTGTTTTCCCCATGAGTTATGAGTAGTTTTCTCTGTCCTGAGTTTTGTTGTGTTTTCCCCATGAGATATGGTTTGTATGACTTTGATTTTATATATGAATTCTGAGTTTTGTTGTGTTTTCCCCATGAGATCCATGAATTCTGAGTTTTGTTGTATTTTCTCCATGAGTTCTGAGTAGTTTTCTCTGTCTTTCTCATTGTCTTATTTGTTGTGTTTTCCCCATGAGATATGAGTAGTTTTCTTTGTCTTTCTCCTTGTCTTGAGATTTTTTGTGTTTTTCCCATGAGATCTGAGTAGTTTTCTCTGTCTTTCTCCTTGTCTTGAGATTTGCATGGTGATTTGAATTGGTGAAGCCATGAAAATGTTTAAGAAATTGTGATGATCTTTTCACTTCGGTGATTTGAATTGGTTGAGCCATGAAAATGTTAAAGAAATTGTGATGATCTTTTCACTTTGGTGATTTGAATTGGTGAAGCCATGAAAATATTTAAGAAATTGTGATGATCTTTTCACTTTGACCTTCATTTACTTTCAATATGGTNATTTTATATATGAATTCTGAGTTTTGTTGTGTTTTCCCCATGAGATCTGAGTAGTTTTCTATGTCTTTATCCTTGTCTTGAGATTTATGAAATGGTGATTTGAATTGGTGAAGCCATGAAAATGTTTAAGAAATTGTGATGATCTTTTCACTTCGATCTTAATTTACTTTCAATCTGGCCAATTGATTTGTTAAAATATGTTGAGTTTTACAACAAAAGTGAAGATTACATCCAAGATTCAGAGAGATCAAAGCCCTTAGAAATTGGGTGCAAATAAATAGGGAAATAATATTATGGGGCATAGAATTGGAGATTTTAGAGTGACAGACTAAAATCCCTAATTCAGTCCTATCGTTTGAGTGCTGAAGTGTAGATGTTAGCCCTCAGGTGAGGGGAACGTGGGAGCTCCGAAGTGAGAGCCGATATCCTCCCAGCCTAGCCGCAGATTCAACAAACAAGCGTATGATTAGTCAATATTCTTTATGCATAGACCAAAAAGTAAAAAATAGGTATGTTTTTATTTGACACAATATAATTTGAACTGATTCACATATCCATTCACTATAATTTCTTGACAAGGAGAAGGATGATTTCTTATATATTGAATATCACAGTCCATTCACTATAATTTCTTGACAAGGAGAAGGATGTTTTCTTATATATTGAATATCACATTAAAAACCTCAATCCATTCAATATAATTTCTTGACAAGGAGAAGGATGCTTTCTTAGATATTGAATATCACAAATTAAACCTCCATTCACTATAATTTCTTGACAAGGAGAATGATGTTTTCTTATATATTGAATATCACATTTGAACTTCACTATAATTTCTTGACAAGGAGAAAGATGCTTTCTTATATATTGAATATCACATTAAAAACCTCATTAGCTATAATTTCTTGACAAGGAGAATGATGTTTTTTCGTATTGAACTCACATTAGATCAATTCACTATAATTTCTTGACAAGGAGAAGGATGCTTTCTTATATATTGAATATCACATTTAATCATTTATTAGTATCATTAGTTATTTAATAATTATTAAAATTACGTAATAATTTCAATTGTCTATTTAATGATAGATAAGCAAATTGAACTTTGTTGTTCTGATTAAAGAATTGCTTTTTTAAAATCTTAGTTTGTAGTTCTAAACTTATTCCGTGTGAGATCGATATCTAGGACTTCATTACAGCCCTATATTACTTGAGCGATACGTACTTGCATTGATAAGTGTGACTTTACAATTATTGAATATTTATTTCATCCATATTTATCAAATTTATAACTGTTATTAAGGATTTGGTACAGTTGCTGAGGAAGTAAATCTTTTAGCAGCAGTATTAAATACTTATACTTTTAAGCATATACAAAGTCGCGGTCAAGTTTTTGGCGCCGTTACCGGGGAGTTAAGTAAACAAAAATCATGATTATAGTAACGACAAATTAGGATTATTAGAAAATTTTTACTTGAATTGCAACTTATTTTTATATTTAGTTAATTATATTATTGTGTACCGATTTCAAATTATATGCATAAATTTGGACCTGAAAATCTTATACCCTACGATTCAGAATTAGAACGCACTGTCAGAAAGATTAGAAGATTGAGAAGATAATCTAGAAATTCTGATACAATGGAAAACAATATGAACAATCAAAGAATAAAGAATGAACACCAACTTAGACCCCTACGAGATTATGCAAATCCTACAACAGATGAAATTCACTTATCTATCCAAAATTCTAATGTAGCTACTAATTCATTTGAGCTTAAACATGATATTATCCAAATGGTACAGAACAATCAATTCGGAGGTACACCAAATGAAGATCCTAACTTACACCTCGCTAGTTTTTTAGAACTGTGTGCTACTTTTAAATATGATAGAGTCTCAAACAATGCTGTTAAACTTAGATTTTTTTCTTTTTTCATTGAGGGATAAAGCTAAAATGTGGTTAAATTCATTAGCACCAGGATCTATTAGAACTTGCGGAGAATTGAAGGCTAAGATGTGGTTAAATTTGTTAGCACCAGGATCTATTAGAACTTCGGGAGAACTTTCATTTTTTCACTTAGGGATAAGGCTAAGATGTGGTTAAATTCGTTAGCAGCTGGATCTATTAGAATTTGGGGAGAACAAATTTCTATCCAAATATTTCCCTTTCCAAAACTGCTAAACTAAGAAATGACATAACATCGTTTTTCTATCCAAATATTTCCCTTCATCCAAAACTGCTAAACTTAGAAATGACATAACATCGTTCTGTCAGTCCAAATATTTCCCTCCATCCAAAACTGCTAAACTTAGAAATGACATAACATCGTTCTATCAAATTGATGGAGAGTCAATATATGAAGCTTACCCTCCATCCAAAACTGCTAAACTTAGAAATGACATAACATCGTTCTGTCAGATTGATGGAGGGTCAATATATGAAGCTTGGGAGATATTTAAAGATCTTCTTAGGAAATGCCCTCATCATTCGTTACTAGATTGTTTGATAATTCAAACTTTTTATAATGGATTAGTGGGATCTCTTAGATCGACTATAGACGTTGCGGCTGGTGGTTCGTTAATCTCAAAACCTTTTGATAAGGCTTATTCATTAATATAAGAGATGGCTAACAACAATTTTCAATGGCCCTCTGAACGGGTAAATCCTAAAAGAGTAGCTAGTATTCATGATTCTGATGTAATATCTATGTTAGCTTCGCAGATTGCTGCAATATAAAAAAAATTAGATCATTATGGGATGGATTATTCTCCAACACTTCCTATGATGGAAGAGAATTCATCTGAACAATTTGTGGATGTTCAACCTTCATATGAGACTTTAAATGCTATTAATATACCCAACAACCCTTATTCAAACTATTATAACCCAAGTTGGAAGAATCATCCAAATTTTAATTGGAATAACGATTCTTCTACAAATCAACAATGGGAAAACAACCTAGTGAACCCATTAGGAAATTCATCCAACCAAGGAAATGTTAACTATAGACCTTCTTATCCTCCAGGATTTAACAGTAATACTCAAATTAAGGAGAAGAAGTTGTCTATGGAAGAGCTGATATTAAACATGGGTCAACAATTGCAGGCAAGGAAATCAATTACAAATTCAAGGAAATCAATTACAAAATCAAGGAACTGCTATTAAGAACACTCAAATTAAGGAGAAGAAGTTGTCTATGGAAGAACTGATATTAAACATGGGTCAACAGTTATAGAATCAAGCAATTACAGATTCAAGGAAATCAATTACAACATCAAGGAACTGCTATTAAGAATATTGAAAAACGTATCTATGGAAGAGCTGATATTAAACATGGGTCAACAATTATAGAATCAAGGAAATCAATTATAGATTCAAGGAAATCAATTACAACATCAAGGAACTGCTATTAAGAATATTGAGAACCAATTAAGGGGAAGAGCTGATATTAAACATGGGTCAACAATTGCAGAATCAAGGAAATCAATTACAAATTATGAAATCAATTACAAAATCAAGGAACTGCTATTAAGAATATTGAAAATCAATTAGGGCATATCACAACTGCGCTCAGTAACCGAACATTGGGAACTTTTCCTAGTTTGTGGTACCAAATCCAAAAGATCAAGGAAAAGAACAAATCAAGGCGATACAATTACAAAGTGGAAAAGAATTGGAGACAAGAGTGCAAAAATGAACAAAAATTGAAAAAGAGAAAGTTGATACCGAAAAAAAAGGATCATGAGTACCCAAATTTAGAGTATCCATTAACACCAATGAAAATTACTGTGAAGAAACCTCCACCACCGTTTCCTCAATAATTGAAGCAACACAAACAGAATAAATAATTTTTCAAGTGTTTAGAAATTTTTAAGAAGTTAACGGTAAATATTCTATTCCTTACCAGTAGAATTGGAGCATAAAGCATATTAGGCAATTAAAGAATTCAATTATAATTTGAAATAGTAGAATTGGAGCATAAAGCATATTAGGCGATTAAAGAATTCAATTATAATTTGAAAGATATTGGTAAGAAGAGATTGTTATAATTAAATGAATTGGAAGAATTAAGAAATGAGTCTTATGATAATGACAGATTGGGCGATTAAAGAATTCAATTATAATTTGAAAGATGCTTGTAAGAATTGGAGCATAAAGCATATTGGGCGATTAAAGAATTCAATTATAATTTGAAAGATGCTGTAAGAAGAGATTGTTACAATTAAATGAATTGGAAGAATTAAGAAATGAGTCTTATGATAACGATAGAATTTATAAGTTACAATTAAATGAATTGGAAGAATTAAGAAATGAATCTTATGATAATGACATAATTTATAAAGAGAAACTAAAGTTATGGCATGATTGAAAGATTAACCAAAAGAACTTTAAACCGGGACAAGAAGTTTTTCTTTACAACGCTACGCTGAAGTTATTTCTGGGAAATTGAAGTCTCGTTGGTTAGGACCCTTTACTGTGACTTAAGTTTATACTTACGGAATTGTTGAAATTGAAGATCATAAAATGAGAAATAGATTTAAAGTAAATGGAGACAGATTAAAACCATATTTTGAGGGTAAAAGATTAAATTTTAAAGAGGATTTAATGATCAGTCAACCTGAATGACACCTGAATAGGTCGGGCTGACGATGTTAAACCAAGCACTTATTGGAAGGCAACCCATATTTATCTTTAATTTTATCGAGATTATAGTTGTTCTTATTTGAAATTATCATTAGTTTATGGTAGTATTAAACTCTACTACTCTTATTTACCCTTGAATCATCATAAAATTGGATCCATAGAGAAACATTGGAACACATTCGGACCAGAACAACACTGTGCAATTTTTGCCTTGGGCGCCGACAGCGCCCTAGACGCCGCTGACGACGCCCTAGACGCCGCTGACGGCGCCCTAGACACCACTGACGGCGGGTTTTTCCCAAGAATCCAGACAAAATTAATACAGAGGCTCGCAGACGGTGCCCTCCACCCCGCCGACGGCGAGATCGGCGAGATGGCAGTTATTTGGGTTCAAATGGAGGTTTTTGGCAGTTTTTGGGCGGGAGTTACCATTTTAAACTCCAAATTTTGATTCCTAGTTCATATTTTCCCCCAAAAAATGAAGTGAAAGTCCACCAATTTCATTCCTATGGCATCCAATTCCCCTGATAATCCAAGAATGCGAGTTTTCAATCGACAAAAGTTTATTAGTGCGGAAGCGCAGCAAATCTTCAGCAAGTTACTAACGAAGAAAAGATTGATCAAGGAACAAGGATTTGTAAATCGCGGATTGAATAATCCCACGACGGCAATTGAAGAAATGATAGTGTGGCGAAGATGAGAAGTGTTGTGCTACACTACCGCTGCCGTGGTGGTTTCTGTGGTAAAAGAATTTTATGCAAATTTACATGGAATCAACCAGGGAATTATTTATGTACGAGGAAGATGGATCACTTTCACTCCTGCATGAATCAACAAATTATACATGATCAAGAACATTCCTGTCTGCCACTATTCCAATTTCGTCCCAACGAGAAACCAGTTGAATGAAATTTACTAATATTTAACGGACGAAACTGACGACTAGGAAATAAGAGAAGACGGGTATGTTAGTTTTTCTGCGACACTCCTAAATCCCGTTTCGAAACATTGGCACTTTTTCATTTCTGCGAAACTGTTACCGATAATGAAGATCAGTAAAGTTTCTAAAGAAAGTATTATTTTGAATTAATGCATCCAAAGGTGACTGCCGATTGACATTGGATCAATAATTGTGAAGTCGATTTTGGGTCTGATCGTTCATGGATCAACTTATGGGCTTGGACACCCTTCCACAATCTTCTCACTTTGTAGTCAGTTCCAAGTATCCTACAAAAATTTGGAAAAGGTTACTTCTACCTTGGAAGCCTTTGGATCCAACTGAGAGATTCCCAGCTTTTGAAGATGAAAATCACATGACATTATAGTAGATCAATCATCTCAAAATTCACTGCCAGTTCAACCCTTAATTCCTGACAAGTCTCTGGTGATCCTGCGTCAAATCAAGAAATTGGAAAAGGAGGTACAAAATGTCATGAATGTGATTAATAATATCTCTAATTTCTTCGATCATCTGGACTAGAGGTTGAAAGAACATTTTGATCATTCTGGACATTTAGAAGATAGTTTGATACAAATGATGAGGATAAAATTGATAGAAGAGGATTCTACTGAAGAATTTCCATTTCGACCCTTCATGCAACCTCTTTTTTCATGTGCAATCAATGAGTGGTCTCAGAAGAGAATCTAGTACTAAATCTGAAGATAGTAGATTTATATTACTACCTGTATGTCTATCTATGTATTTTGATTTGAACTTTGTATTTGCTTTGCTTTAGAATTATGTTTTTAGATCTCTGTCTAGTTGAGACTAAGCATAGGTTGTTTGGTTTTCAGTATTTTGAGTGTTGTGGCTTGGATTGTGATGCTGAATTAATGTATTGAGGTTGAGAAAATACTAAACTTAGGTGTGTTATGTAATATATATTGCAACTATTTATATATAAATGTGATGTTTTGTGTTGTGAAAGTTTATTTGTGATAAGTACATCATTTAGTCACTTAAAATTATGTATATAATGATTGAAAAGATGTCGTTAAGTCTTGAAATTGATTGAAATCGCAAAAATGCGGAATTTGAACCAAAATCAATAGAGCCCGCCGACGGCGCCCTCGACGCCGCCGACAATGGATTTTTCCCGAGACTTAGGATTTAATTCCAATAAAGCGCATCGACGGTGCCATCAACCCTGTCGATGGCAAGCTCACGAAAAAACACCTTTAACCGCAATTTTGACCAGTCAACCGCCACTATTCATCATCTCCTTCCTCCTAAAAACGTCATTTTCGACCTAGGGCTTGAAAGATCTTGGATTATGAGGCGATTTCAAGGCTTTTAAACACCGAATTTGATCATCTCTAGGCAAGAGCTTCACTCCAAGTAAAAATATTTGATTTTCACCATGAATTTCTTCACATTGAGGAGATCCAAAAAATTTGAGAATGTGAAGAAAATTTGGGAAGAAATTCATGGATCTCAATGTTGAACTCTTATAATTACTATTGGAAGCCATGATTTGCATATTTGAAGTAGTTTTTAGAATTTTTCTATAATTTGATTAGATTGAAATGGCTCCATGACAAAAGAAACGAGTTGAGTTCGACGAGTCTCGCTTCGTCAATGTGATGGCTCAAACAAGATTTACTTCAAATATTTAAAGGAAAGAAATGCATACAAGATCAAGTTTTTGAGAGTCTGGGTGGAGAAATTGACAAGTTAAAGGAAAGAAGTGCATACAAGATCAAGTTTTTGAAAGTCCGGGAGGAGAAATCGAACAAGTTATTGCTGAATAGAGGTGTGAAACCTTTTGTTACACCACCAATAAAGCTGATGCAAATGTTGTGAAGGAGTTCTACGCCAATGTAATCTATTCTGAAGATGGAATCATTCAAGTGTGAGGATTTCCTGTTGAATTTACTGCCACCCGCATCAACACCTTTTACGAAGTCCCAGACTCTTATAGCTGCCAATATGAATCCTATAGTACGATGGAAGGCCCCATGAATGATGTGATCAACTTTGTCACTGATGGGAAAGGAACAAGGAAGATAAAGCAACGAGAATGGGTAAATTTTTTTGCTTCCATATTGAATGCCACCCCTAAGATGTGGCACTATTTCATTTCCTCTACTCTGTTACCAACTTATCACCATAGTGAGGTAATTAGAGATAGAGCTATTATAAATTTCTGTATTCAAAATAATAGAACTTTAAATGTGGGGAGAATTATTCTTAAGAATATATTAACTACGACAAGGAGTGAGACAAGTGGAGGTCTAGGACATCCTGGCCTTATTTATGCAATTTGCAAACTTTTTGGAGTACAAATTGGAGATGAAGAATGGGTTTACCTTATGAAACCCATTAGTAAGACCAATTTAAAAACTTATGAATCTCGTGATAAATGGAGAACTGGGAGTAGAAGTCAAGAACCTTCTACTTGTAGAGATGTTCTCTCTACAAGTTATGACCTTCTACCTTCTAGTTCCCCTACCCTCACTGATTTGATGAATGAGTTGACCTTGCAGCGGAAGAGCATAGAGTTAATAAATGAAAGGATTGGAGGTTTAGAATGTCAATACGATTATGATAGTGAGTACCTTCAAAAAAATTCAAATTTTGAGGTAGCATATTATGAAGCTCAGGCCTGACACTACAGAGGTGAGCCTAATGTTACTTTTCCTGAGTGCCCCCGATATACTCAGTATCAACCCAATCCACCTGCTAATCAAGGCGATGAAGACATAATTTGGGATTTTGATATTTTAATGTAATTGATGTACTTATATTTGTACTTTTATTTCTGTAATCTTTTTTGTAATAGAAATGGATGTTTGTGAATTTGGACTTTCATTTTTATTATTACGTTGTACTGTGTAGTTTAATAGATGTTGAGTAGTATTGTGAATT
>JXCR01146593.1:317934-348825 GCA_002079205.1 Phalaenopsis hybrid cultivar | reverse complement strand
AGAGATCCGGTGCATCCACTCTCATTCTCTGCAGCCGTATCCAGCTTTCCAATATCCACATTATTTATCCGCATCGCCGGAGTTGCTTCACAGCTATTTCGGCTTAGATTTATAATCACTCCTTTCAGCTGTACGGTGAAATTCCTCTGAGAGAATTTCGCTTCTTTGTCCGACAAATGGGATGGACTCTCCTTGAAAAGACGCCGTCTTGCAGTTGGGTTGATCTGCTCGACGAAATTGTCGATATATCATCTCCGGTTCTTATCCAGCAGATGGAATGTGCGCTTCAGAGAACCATCGGGTATTCTAGGCTAAGGTCTTCTTCGCTGCCTTCTTCCAGCTCGCATTTTGTTCTATTCTGCTCGATTGGAAAATCAGACAATAATCATAAACCAAGAGCTGGCAACGTTCTCTCAAGCTTATTTGCGAGCCAAAAACCCTCCTCCGCGGAGTCCTATTTGAGTCTTGGAACTGCTCTGCAGTCTGGTATATGGTCCAATAAAGTGGAGCTGGAACTTCGGAGTCTCAATATTATTCTAAATAACTACGCAGTCAATCAGGTGCTTAAGGCTCTTCCAAATTCTGAAATGGGTTTCTGCTTTTTTATGTGGGCTGACACCCAGCCGGGATTCAAGCATGACCATTTCACCATCAAGTCAATCATCTGTTTACTTCTGAAAGATCAAAACTTTGATCTTCTGTCTGTTATTTTGAGAAAATTACGCGATGAAGGGTTCACGCTGCACCGTTCTATATATAGGATACTTATATCAGGTTATGTCAAATCTGGTTTGCTCAGATTTGCTTTTGAAGCATTTGATGAAATGATTGTGTCGGATTGTCGTGTTTTTAGTGTAGACTACAATAAGTTCATAGGCGTGCTGATTAAAAACAGCTGTTTTGATTTAGCTGAGAAGTACTACAATGAGATGATCCATGAAGGTTTTACTTTGAGCTCATTTACCTATTCAAAGTTCATTTCTTATTCATGTAAGACCGGAAATCTTCAATTTGTCAAAAAACTTTTGCTGGACATGGATAGGAATGGATGTGTGCCTTACATTTGGGCTTATAACGAGTACTTGAAGTCCATATGTAAAGAAAAAAGATTGGATGAAGCTGTGAACTTCTTACAAACTATGGCTGAGAAAGGAAGAGAGCCTGATCTTGTTAGCTATACAACGATTATCAGTGGCTTATGTGGAACCAGAAGATTCACCTCGGCAGTGGAAATTTGGGACGAAATGTGGAGAAAGGGTTTTAAGCCGGATGTTATTGCATGTGGTTCATTAATTTTTGGTTTGTGTGATCATGGACAAGTTGATGTTGCTTATGAAATAATGATGGAAGCGATAAAAAATAAATGTGAGCTGAGTGTTTCAATTTATAATGCTGTTGTTAATGGCTTTTGCAGAGCTGGCAGAGTCGATAAAGCGAAAGCAATTGTATCCCTGATGAGAAGAAGCGGATACAAACCTGATATTGTTACATGTAACATACTTCTGAATTATTGGTGCAACAAAGGAATGCTGGATGAATCAGAGAGATTGATAAAATTTATGGAAAATTCAGGGGTTAATCCTGATAATTACAGTTTTAATCAACTACTAAAGGGTCTTTGCAAGACTAAAAAGATTGAAAAAGCATATAAGTTGTTCACTAATAAGATGGAGATCGAAGGTCTTTGTGATATCATATCCTGCAACATCCTAATTGATGGTCTTTGCAGGGCCAGAAGAACATCTGTCGCACACAAGCTGTTTAAGGGAATGGATATGAAGGGGGTAAAACCGGATATAGTGACATATGGCACTCTGATTAATGGGTTTTTGAGGGATGGAGATGCTAAATTTGCTGAGGAGCTTTTTGATCAGATTTTCAAGGTTGGTTTGGTCCCCAATGCTCATGCTTATTGCATTATGGTACACCACTTTTGTAAAACTGGCCGAATCGGGCTTGCTTGCAGCTACTTCCATGATATGATTAAGCGGGGGATCTCTCCTGATGTAGTTTGCTACAGCGCACTTCTTAACGGACTTCTCAGAGTTCACAGAGTTAATGAAGCCATGGTTTTTTATGAAGATATGTGGAACAGGGGCGTAATTCCTGATGATGTTACATACAAGTTGCTTATTGGAGGACTTCTAATGGAGGATAAGGTTGCTTTGGCCCTTATGACATGGGATGATATGATGGAGAAGGGCTTTACTCTTGACAAGACAGTTTCTGAAAGATTGATAGAGGCAACGAAGTTGAAGGATGTATCAAGCCATAAAATCACTCAGGCGTTGACAAAAATACTATAGTTTTCGAGGAGAATGGTACACCACTTATTTTTACTCCATCTTTCTCTCCTCTATTTATTTATGTTGTTTCCTTTATTGGTATTTAAAAATTCAGCATTATGAAGCACCTGGGTGAGTTATATATCGAATGTGGATCCAATTAATAGTTTAAATTTGGTGATAGCTAATTTGGTTTGTGATATTAACAATTTTTATTTTATCCCTGAACCTTTTGGCAGCATATGATTTGTTAACAGTTTGGCCTAAGGAAGACCGAGGCACTGAATGAAAAACAGGGTTAGTGAAGATCTGTCTTCCCTGGCGGGGATTTTCTTTTGCTTACTAGTGCGGGTTCAACTGAAGGTTTTAAAGGTTTGCGATCTGAACTCCAAATGAGACAATGACCATTAACTTGATTCAGGTTCATGATTATAACTAACAAAGTTTTCAATGACTGTTATAATCTTGCACATCATATTTTGTGTCCGACTCACTGAAACCGATATTTATGTGGGACACTAGAATGCAGTAGTATCAAGGTGATAAGAAATTGTAAACATTTTACATATGTATCATAAACGTATTGGATGCATGATTACATTTTAAGCTGTGGTTATTGCATTAAACTTGAAGTTTAGGTGTATTCTACGTGAGATAAATTTTGGAAGAATGTGATAATGAGGGGGAGAATGTGGTAATGCAAAAGAAGCTTGACTTGGTATTTTGTTATGTTTATATGAGTGTAATATGTTTGGGGAGTTCCAATAAGTTTTAGTATTTATTTCTGAGTTGGTTACTGATATACCACCTAAAATGAGATGATTTGCACATATCATCCTTAATTCTTATGTATACAGGAATGACATATGCCATGCAAACACTCTTCTTACTCACTAGCATTTTATAATTGTTATTAGCTCTAGGTTTACCACGAAATTAATGAAATAAACTCATAATTTTGATGTGAAAACGGAATCATTGAATTTGATGGGCTCTCAGCTTACTATTAGCATCACAAAATTTATGGTCATCAAGCTTTTAGTTGCTTTGTTCTTCACCTCAAACTGGACGATTACTTTTGTCCTAGTGGATATAGACATGTGATTGAAAAGGATGTGAATTTGGAGAAGCAAAAGAACATTGCAGTAGATTTGTACCATGTAGTTAATTCTATCCTTCCTATTGTAGGAACTAAAAACATCATGGTTAAGTATAATAGTGATATGGACTAGGAGATGAAAAAAATTCTTGAAGATTTGTTGAGATACATGCTTATGAAGGCTTTGATGGCAATAATTAGGAGAATTTGCTTGAAAAAGCTAGGCGTTCCTTTGTCCCTGTTTGTGGGTTAGACTGCATCATCCAACATACCTTGGGGCATTTACATACATATCACACAATTCTTATCTATTTACATATTTCACACCCAAATTTTCATATTTACACTCATAACACTTCAATATTTAATATCACATAAAAAATAGCATTATTGTGACTTTTTAAAAGTGAAACACACCTTTTCATCCATAGGTTTAAAGCACCAAAGTGCTATATGCATGTAAATATGAAAGTTAAGGTGTGGGATATGTAAATACATAAGAATTGTGTGCTGCAAATGTAAATTTCTTTAGTTTTTTATTATTTGCTAGCACACGATCACTCATGAGCGGTAACATTATATCTTGACGAGTTTATAATAAATTTTTGATAACTGGTGTTCGCTAGTGGCTTGTCTCTATTTTCCTTAATACTTACACGACAAAAAAAGTGTTTTACGCTTTGTTTTCCAGTTACTCTCAATTGACATTTCAAGGAAGGTGTGAAATTAGCTTTTAATGCAACAGGCCTTGGGATTTTATCCGTAGTGGAAGAGAAGAGATGAAAACAACTCAAGATGAAGTAAAGCAAAAACACAAAAAGGAATGCCATTTTTATAATAAAAATGTTCTTACTAATTGTTGGAGTTGTACTATTACATTCAAGGGATGCTTATGTACTAAAATAGATGCGCATTTGTGCTTTGGCCTTAATCAGTACAAAATTAAATTGTAATTTGGAGAACTTTTATTACTATACTCTCATCTCTGAGGATTTGTAATTGTTTTTTCAAACAAAACGGAAAAAAATCCTAACATAGAATTTTGATTATAAATTTTAGAGCATATGCTAAGGATTGTGTAGGGTTTAGTAGATGTGAATCAAGAATGGACACATATAACTCAAAGCCTTTTTAAAACTGCTATATTAACAAAATGATAATGTTAACATCGTAATATTTGCATAATACAATATACCCCTGCTTAAACTAAAATTGAGAATTGATGTTCCTATTGCTTCTTTTTTTTTATATCGAACTACAATTATTAAATATTTTTTGAATTGGTGCAATCATTTTTGTAGAGGTGTGTACTTTTATGTACTATTCTCGGTAATTACACAAGCACTTTCAGGCGTTTTTTGGCTACAAATCAGATTTACGTTAAATAAGATTTATTAAATCCAATAAATTCAGACTTATCTGTTACGACGAAGCTCGCGAGCAATGTCAGAATAAATCCTCCCTACAATCAGATTTAGTAAATTCGAATTTACATCGTGAAAGAGACAGAACACGAGTAAAAACAAACAGAACACAAGAAAATTAGATTTAACAGGGTATTGGATTTAATTTTCAGTTTTTTGATGTTTGGCTGGATTTAAGCTAATCCATCGCTAAAGCCTATTAATAGTATTCTACCAAACACCACCTTATAATTGATTTTTTTTAATACATTAGAAAATCCTTATTCACCCGTTGGGCTGTGTCATACCTTTCTTCTTGTTGCATTGGAATCTTATTGCTCCAACTTTGAGGTTAATTTTTTTTCTTTCTGTTCTGAAGCGTAGGAGGCTTATGCTTCCACAACACAAGCCTAGACTGTTGAGAATACTCCAAACAATTCTCAATGTCACAGCGGAATAGGATCACAAGATTTGAGAAAATCAGAACAATAAATTTAAGCATAGAAGCAAAATCAAAACAACCAGAAATGCACACGATAATTTACGTGGAAAAAAACCGAGAACGGGAAAAAACCACGGAGCTACGCCAGCACATTTCACTATGAATTTAAAAGAGTTTTACAAATGATTCATGCAAGTTTTTTTTCCACACTCACACGTAGAAACTTATAGTGCACCATTCCACACTCTTCCTTCTGATATGACGTAGAAACACACATCGAAAAACACCGGGATCCTACTCACCAAAACTTCTTACCTTCACTAGGATTTTGTTGATGCACAAATAGGAAGAGTTATGCTTTAAGCCCTCACATACACTGCCCGAAATCGTGACATAAATAACAAGTATCGTGAAAACGGCTCGCTCTCGGATTTGGGCGTCTGGGCGCCCAGTTTTGTGGAAACAGGCGCCCCAGCACCAGAAGTGGGTGCATGATTTCTACCTTCTCGGTTTGGGAACACTCAATGGGCACTTAAGCACTCATGGCACGGTGCCTTGTCGCCGGTTGCACTTTTGCGTGGAAGCCAGCCAACCTGCTGCTCGTGGGTGCTACAATCAGGCTCCACAACTAACATAAAAAGCTATTCATGATGTTTAACTTGAGTTTGATATCTTTTTGCACATTCTATTAATTCAAAAGAAATTCTACCTCTACTTTTTTAAGCAACCTCCCAAAAAATGCATTTCCATTAATCTGCTTACGTTAAGGTTTCTAACCATTTGGAGTTTCCCATAACCATGGTTTTACTGCTTTAAGGTTACTAAAATGCTTATCTTTTGGTTGGACGGGCTGTTTCTATGTAGAACCGCAAAAAAGTTTGATAAAATCACCTTTTGTTGTTATTTGTGTCTGTGCTTATCTTTTTGAAGATTTAAAATTTATTTATTTATTTTTTTTTGAAGCATTTTTACATTCTGCGTTTTCATAGGAGATAAAAGTTGGTACCTTTGGAGACATTATTTAGCCTTGAAGAATACTGTTATTTTGCGCATATTTCCATGCTCTTTGCTCCATAGCGGACATCTGATTTATATTTCTTAACTTTTGCAGATCAATAAGCAATCTTCATAGAGATTACAGGATATATAGTTGCTGGAAGCCTGCATTGTATTCATTTCACCAAAATTTTCCAGCAGAGGTTTGTGATTTTTCATTTACTATGATGTCACTTATTTAATCGTTAACATTTGACAGGCATCATGATTTAAATTTTGGGTGTGTGACATTAGATTTGTTATTATGTGAAGCCTGATTGTATTAATTAATTGTTCACTCATAACACATAAATTCACCAATCTAACTTAACGGTAAGTTTATTAGTGAGGTAGGCGGGGGCTGTGTCCCCTTCAATGTGTTCGGTGCACTGCCCCTGAAATTTTTTTCCGTACATAGTGCCCCAGTTCCGTAATTGCAACACCCTAATGCTTAGTCAGAAACGCCCTAGCGCTTGGAAGACAAAATCATCGTGCCTTGTTCAGGTTCAAAACACGAGAGCACGATACTGCAACGTTGGACGTAGTGCTGCGTCACCCGGACTCAAATAACAGACTTTGAGCATTTTTTCGGTTAGAAGTTTCGGCTTTGCAGAAACAAAGGCGAAATTTTTTTATTTTCTTGTGTGCAAAGGTGTGGATACAAGCATCTTGAAGTTTCCAAACTGTAGAGAGGCATGAGTGTGGTGTAATTTGTATGATACTCCTCAGTTTCTTCATAAGGAGTATTTTGGTGTGGCGTGAACCTATGTTTTTTTCCTAGTTCTTGGGGTTTTCACATTAAATCAGGTGTTTTTTGTCTTTTCTTATATTATGCTCTTCTATTCAAAATTTTGCTTCGGATTTCTCAAATAAGTTCCACAATTTAAATCTCCCAAGTTTTTTTGTTATAGATGTTAACATTCTTGCCTAAGCAAACTTCATGAACCGCTTAAAGCTGTGGTGGAATAAATTGTCAGCTTCTACATTTGTGTTACAAGACAAGATAACTTGGCTAGTTTGACAAAGGTGGATCACGGAATTGCTTGAGCTTTATTTCATTCTTTGACCCATATTTCTACAATCCGAGAGAATTACATAATATGATGTATAAACGATTAAGAATAAAAAAATTAGCTATATATTTGATTATAATAATTTCCCGTTGATGGACCCAGTGAGTTGGGATTCATGAGTACATTGATTGGTGTGACGGATTGATGTTGTTGGTGAAGAAGTATTAATTTGCTTCTGAGAAATAGATGTCTCTATTTGATCAACACCTTGGTAACTATGTTTGTAATTTTAAGGTTTGTGGAGATGTCAGGAAGGTAAATATTATGATTACTAAAGACTTTCCAAATTGTCTAAAATTGAAGTTTGATTTGGTACTCCCATAATGCTATTATATCTACATTATTGGTTGTAGACCTGATGTACTTAGATTGGGGAAGTTTGTGCAAATGCGTCGCATAATTGAATTGTTGTTAGAATTGATTCAAGCCCTTAAAAGGATTGAAAATGAGCTTCTTTCAACAATAGGTCTTTTATGGATCCACCAAAATGAATGTAGAGGGAAGTGTGGGCGTGAAACTGAGAGGTGCGGTAGGTAGAGACGGAAGTGGTAACGAGGATTTCGTAATATTAAAATTTGGACTGTAAGATCTGTAAAAAAAACCCTTATTTTTTATTTCTTATTCCTTTATTTTATTTTTTTTTCTTTTGTATGTTATTTTATTCTGGTGGAGGACTTTTGACCATTGTATGTTATTTAGAGATACTTCCTATTGGTTATTTAGATTGAAGTGTTGTATCATTAGATCTCTTTCAAGCAGTATATTTGTAACCTCATAGGATTGAGGTAGGTAGTAATCTCTCACTGACATGCGGAGGGCTCCTTCCTTATCCAACTTGCAGAAAACTGCCATTCGCAACATGAAATCTGCTGTTTTCAGTTTCGACATGCTGTCAAGCCGCCCGCTCCTCGCCGTGTCGTCCTTTGGCTGTTGTTTTCTGTCGGGGCAGCTGTGAACTCGCCTCACCTGCTTGTCCCACCGCATATGTCATCTGAATTGTGCATTATTCCGAAGTGATGCTAATGATATTTAGAACCTAATAGTAGATTTCAGTTGATTTTTACTGTTAAATCTGGAGCTAAATTCTATTTTAAATCCTGTTTGATTGCTGTACTGATGTTATTATTACAGTAGAGCACATAAATCTGAGCATATTCAAGAAACTCGAAAATTTTCGACGGCTTCCGTTGATTTACTCATTGATGAAGCTAAAATCATGAAATGCAGTGAATTTGAGCATCAAGACAGCTGATTCTCCTCAATATAATGTGTGAAAAAATCATATTTAAAACAACAAAGATGCAAATAGTTATGATGATAACAAAGCTTTTGATGCTCTTCCTTCCTGCTTCCTCTGTAGATGTGCAAAAAAGTTCTCCCATCATTATTTATTGCATTATGCTGCAGGCAAACTGGAGCCAAATCAAAATTAACCCATCCTTCCAATTTTTATCTTGGAATATTTACTTACATACCTCTCATATCCTATGCATTTATATATCTAACACACGAACTTCATTTTCGACATACACGACTCCTTATCTATGCATGAAAATGTGTATTTGAATGTTGAATCTTTTTGAGACGTAAGTTTTTGTATTGTTCATGTGTGTATATAACCCGATAATGATCTTGTATCGCAAAGAGATAATGAGAGAGAGAGAGAGATGGTCAGAGATTGATCGTCTTTTTGCTGCTTTTCTCTTTCCTTTTATACTCAAGAGAGAAATATAATAAAATAATTGTCGTAACACATGTGTGACACTCTTTGCTAGTGTTTTTTTTTTAAAAGACAGCGATGTGGGTTTTAGGTGTTGTTATACGGTGCCCATTCCTGATGCTTGGGTGAAAAGATGAAGTCCCAAATGTCGCGTGGTGCTTTTAATACTTGATTGACAGATATTCTTACTAGTCATGATGACTTCCTCTGATAGCCACTCTTGCGCAGCTGGGTTAAACTGAAATTTTGAACTGAATGAATAAATCAGATCGACAAGTAGGCTGGATTCAACCATTTTAGCTGGTGGATTCGATTCAACCACTTCGACAAGTGAGTTCATTTTAGCCATTTTGGTATATGGGTTTGATTCAACAACTTTGGTTGGTGGACTATATTCAACCACTTTGGAAGGTAGGATCAATTCAGTCACTTTGATAGGGGAGCTTTATTCAGCCACTTTGGCAGGTGGGCTCGATTCAGTAAAATAAGCTAAAAGTTTTTGTATAGCTATATTTGTGTATACATTCAAATTTTAAAAGTTAAATTGATGGTGATTTTGATGTGAGTTGGAGGATTTGGGTGGCATAAATGTAAAAAGTAAAGTTTAGATGTTAGAAATGTAAATACATAGGAATTGGGTAATATGTATGTAAATGCCTCTTTTATCTTTGTTTCCTCCAAGAATTAGAATTTTAACCTTACAAACTTTGCATTATTCTCTTTAAATATTAGGCCTTCATCGTATTGTAACTTTAAAACTAATGTTAGCTTTGAATTGATTCATGCAGGTAAAGTTTCAGAGTTGTGATATGACATCAACAAATTTTGAGGCAATTTTTTGAATAAAAAATATTCAAAGTTCGATTAAAAGTGCCTCAGAACTCCAATTTTAACAAACTTACAGTTAAACTGGCTGACTCGATGAGATCGACCCAATGATACCAAAATTGGTTCAATCTGAGTCAAACCAGACTTATATCAAGCTGTTAAACCACTTTTGAAAGCTTTTAGTGCATACTTGGAAGGTCGAACATATTCCAAATCTGACATGTTTTTAGTCAAATCGAGCACAGTCCGATCGGGGGACTATCTCTGGGCCGTATGATGGAGTTCAAATTTTTTTCTTATTTACAGATAAGCCTCTTCCAGACTCTATAAATAAAGCCACATCCCCTCTTGAGAGGGGAAAACCTTGAGTCAGAAGAAGACTGGAGCTTGGAGGAGAAGCTGAAGTCTAGCATAACTTCTGCACCGCACATTCAATGAATACCTCCCACTTCTGTAGTAGTAGACCATTGCAACCATTGTCTGTCGACCACCGTCGGTCACCTCTGATTTATTCCAATAAAACCTCCTGCAGAATCACAATGTGTGTTGCAGAATCTCGACATACATTGCAGAGTAACGAGGCATCCTGCAGAACAACACACCTCACATAACAATGCACCCCGAATATGTTGTAATAACATATCCTAATGAAGGTGTAACAACAAATCCCACATAAGATGTAACTACACTTCTAAAAAATTGTGACTTTGTCCAGGCTCCTAAAGTTCTCTCCTTGCAGCCCACCATTACGACCTATGTGACCAACTTTTAGCGTGATCCACAGCTCTTGTAACTCTAGACTCTGGCCTCTGTGGTCTACGGAAGTCATCACATTTCTCACTACGACTTACTACGACCTACGAGATCCATAGCTCGTGTTGCTCCTGAATCTGGTCTCTATGAACTATGAACGTCATCATAACTCACCACTATAACTACGTGACCAACTACATCCTACGTGGTACAAATCGCGCAACTCTTGACTCCTGCCCGACGATCTACTGACATCATCATAGCTCACCAATATGACCTATGTGACCAACTACAACATACGTGGCTCATAACTCCTACAATTTCTTACGACGGCCTCTGTAGGCAACCGACACTCCTGAAGCAACCACCTGCGACCCACACGACTATTACCATCAATTTCAACTACATGCTATAAGACAAACTGACACAGCATTCACCATCTAAAACAATTACGAGGGACTACTGCCTCCATAACAATCTACCATAACTCTCGCAATTTGCTATCACTGAAAACTACATTCATTACAAGTAGACTATGGCTATTATCAATGAACTACTCTTGTACATTTACAATAATCAATTTCTTAACTAAATCTTCTCTAATTCAGGAGAAGCGTGAACTTTTGTACTCACTATTATTTAGTAGATTACCTCAATTGGGTTAGGCCTGATAGTTTTTTTTCTTTCCGGGGTTTTTCATGTAAAACATCGATGTGTCTTCTTCTTCTTGCTTTTCTTTAATTACCCAAAATAATTACACCGTTAGAACAAATATGCACCAAGATTGATGAAAAGCTCCAATGATGATGCTTGAGGAAACCTAACCAGTAGGATTGGTGAAATAGTGAAATGCTTCTATGGTGCGTCCTGCAAGACAACACACCTCACATACAGTACAAGGCGCCGACAATACACCCCTAATATGTTGTAATAACATATCCCGATGAAGGTGTAACAACGAATCCCACATACGTTGTAACTACGCTTTTCGAAGACTGTGACTTTTCCAGGCTCCTAAAGTTCTTTTCTTGCAGCCCACCATTACGGCCTACGTGACCAACTACTAGCGTGATCTTGCAACTTTAGACTCTGGCCTCTGCGGTCTACAGAAGTCATCACAGTTCACACTACGTCTTATTACGACCTACGAGATCCATAGCTCGTGTTGCTCTTGAATCAGGTTTCTATGTCCTACGAATGTCATCATAACTCACTACTATAACCTACGTAACCAACTATATCCTACGTGGTACAAATCGCTCAGCTCCCGACTCCTGCCCGATGATTTACTGACATCATCATAGCTCACCATTATGGCCTATGTGAGTAACTACAGTTTATGTGGCTCACAACTCCTACAACTTCTTACGACGGACTCTGTAGGCAACCGACACTCCTGCAACAATCATCTGCGACCCACACGATTATTACCATCAATTTCAACTACATCCCATAAGACAAGCTGGCGTAACATTCACCATCTACATTAATTACGATGAATTACTGATTCCATATCAATCAACTATGGCCCTCGCAGTTTGATATCACTGAGAATTACATTCATTAAAAACAGACTATGACTATTATCAATGAACTATTCTTGTACATTTACAATGATCAATTTCTTAACTAAATCTTCTCTAATTCAGGAGTAGTGTGGACATTTTTAGTAGATTACTTCAATTGGGTTAAGCCCGATAGTTTTTTTTCTTTCTTTTTTTCATGTAAAACATTGATGTTTCTTCTCCTTCTTGCTTTTCTTTAATTACCCAACGTATGTTGATTCATGTGATGAAAAGTACACCAAATTCAAAATAATTACATCGTTAGAACAAATTTGCATCAACATTGATGAAAAGCTCCAACGATGATGCTTGAGGGAACCTAACCAGTAGGATTGGTGAAATAGTGAAGTGCTTCCTCACATACAATACAAGGCGCCTTCCAAAAATATTGTAACTATACACCCCGAAATGCTGTAATAACATATCCTGATGAAGGTGTAACAACGAATCCCACATACGATGTAACTACACTCTAGAAGGGAGGATTTTACCGCTTTTGAGGCGGATTTCCTTAACCTTCTCACTAAAGGACCCAATGGGTTCGACTTCAGCGGCAAATTCAACAAAAGACTCGTCAAAGAAGCCTTCATGAACCAATGCCTCATCTACATCGGCAGATGTATCGCTCAAATCATCGCAAATGCAATATGTACTGCTTGAGGAGGGCAATAATGGGTATTGCTCATCTCCCTCTTCATCATGATCAGAGTCACTAATGTTATAATCATCAAGTATAAAAACATGAGATACAAAGACAGAATCAAAACGACATTCTTTTATAGCTTTGTCATCATAAAATGTGTCAGGAGGGGCACTACAATCCACTCTTGCATTACAAGCAAGAAGAAAAATATCAGAAAGAAAGCTAGGAGTTGGAACAACTATCATTATCTTCACAGAACTTTTCCCCTGGGGCTTCTCCAAGTACTGATCTGGTGTCTCAATCTCTCCAACCCTATATTGAGCCTTAAACCAATCCTTGAATGGATAACAGTCTTCCAGGACATGCTCAAGCTGCCTATGGTATGGGCAATAGTCAAGATCATTCGTCCTCTCTACCTCATGAGGTTTCTTTGGTGGTGGGAGCTGCATTCCTTGCTTAAGCAGGTTATTGAGCAACTTCCTGAGACAGTCATTCCTAAAAGGATAAACTTTGGACTTCCTCTGTTCAAAAGACTGGGGTCTCCCTTTCTGAGGAGGCGGGTGAGTTTGCTCGACAGTCATGATGGGATTTTTCATCTTCCCATCGAATGTCGTAAGAGCGATGCTCACTTGCTTCCTCCTTGGAAGACCCACAATAGGTTTTTTGCTCCTAGCCTTTTCAGTATCTTTGAAGGTCAAGACATCTGCAGTGTCCTGCAAATTATCCACTTTTTCGATCAAATTCTTAAATATTTTTATCGTACTCATCTTTAGCAAGATGGAAATAAGGTCTGTTATTTTGCCCATGAGGAGTGCAACCGCATGTTGTTCTTGCAATTGGGGTTCACACTGCAAACTCAAGTTGCGCCAACGAATGGTGAACTCCAACAAGGATTCAACAGGACTCTGTCAGGCCCACAACAACTCACTCAAAGTGACTCAGTGATGCGCTCTTGCAAAGCGTTTGACAAATGTATTTTCCAATTCGGTGAAGGTTTTGAATGAGCCATTAGGTAAATCAACATATCATTCGAAAGCTCTCTGCTCAACTGGTGATGAAGAGTTGAAGTAAAAGGGCGTCGTTGTTGCCAACGTTGCAACAAAGTGCTCTAAACTGGGCTATATGTTAGCGAGGATTGCCAAAACCCTCAAACCTTTTGAAACGAGGGGGAACAAACCCCGGAGGGTACGAAATATATTCATATGCCTCGGGATAAGGTCTTCCCCTTCGCACAACAGTCTCACCTCGTTGAGCTGCCAATGCAGCATTGACCTTGGCATCAACCAATGATTGCAAGTGTGAATCATAGGAGATATGTCGTGTTGGGCAACATCAGAAGAAGTGACATGACCATGCCGAGAAGGTGTCAAAGGCACCGAAGGAACAACGGGGCGTGCCTCACCCGGAGTAGGGAGGGAAACACTGTCAGATCCCCCATTTCATTCTGTAATGCCACTATTTGGGCAGCAAGAAGGGCGAGCTGGGCCTGCAAGTGAGCGATCAACTCATCTTCGCTCTGATCTTCTCAATCAACCGCGAGGCCTCCATGAGCTTCAATAGCCTCATGTTGGTCATCATCGACGGGATCAGGGGTGCAGACTTCAATATTTGAGCTCTATGCCCGAGTGGTCACGGTCATGACCCGGCCAGTGGCCATCTCAAAGTCATGGAGTTCCTCACTAAGGAGATCATCCTCGTCGAGGAAACTTTTTGAAATATCCGAAAAATTCCCAGACGGGTCACTCGGGGTAAGAAGGCAATCCCCAGATAAATCACCCTTAGGATCGATATCAGGCACCATTTTGGGATCAACTGGTAACGACTC
This sequence comes from Phalaenopsis hybrid cultivar, assembly GCA_002079205.1. NCBI lineage: Eukaryota > Viridiplantae > Streptophyta > Magnoliopsida > Asparagales > Orchidaceae > Phalaenopsis > Phalaenopsis hybrid cultivar. The sequence continues at coordinate 334,154 of JXCR01146593.1, read as the reverse complement.
CAGGGTACGATCGACTGGAGGAACGATTCCCTCGGGGATTGACTCAACAGTCTCCAAAACTGGAGCTGGAGCCTTGATAGGAGAGGAGGTGGGTGGCTTTTGGACCCAATGCCTCCTTGGTCGGTCGGGACGATATCCCTTCCGCAGATACTTGTTCTGATACAAATAGTGGGAATGACCTTGGGGACGTGCCCCAGAACTCTCACCATCTATAACAAAGACGCTTACATCATTTCTAGTCAAAAAAGAAGAAGAAGACACATAAACAACAAGATTTTTTTCTTTATTAATTTTCACTGGTATATCAGGTGCAGACTGTGTCACTACAATAGTAGACTTGACAGCAGGTACAAACTTTGGTGCATTTGGATTGAGCACCACGCCGAAGTTCCTAACAACACCCCGGTGGGCCTAACCCCATGTGCAACTGAAGGAAACCCCTCGGTGAGTAGTAGACTGGACAACAAGTACTAACTCTGGTGCATTAGGATTGAGCGCCACGCTGGGGGTTGCTAACAACATTCAGTGGGCCTAACCCCATGTGCAACGAAAGGAGACCCCCCTCGATGAGTAGTAGACCGACAGGTCGAAGCCCACGCTCTACTACGACGACCTCGAGGGTGAGGGAAGTTAAGGAATTATCTCATGGCCTGCTCAGACGTCTCAGAAATCTGGGTGAGGAGCTCCCTCTCAAAAAATGGGCCCTTATCCCCTCAAAGAGAAAACGACCACAGTTTTCTTAAACAACAGGCTTGTGGTAGCCTTATCAAAATGGACAGCAGGTCTAAGACGACCTGCACCACCACGAGGAGGATGAGCTTTCCTGGCGATCATAGCAGGGACAAAGCCTTGACAAACAGAGAACACTAAAAAGGGGTTCCGATCCGCGGGAGTCGGGACTCTTTGTGAATTGGAACTGAAATAGTAGAAGTAACAACTTGTTTTTCGGCCCTAAGCAACATGTTCCGGTTTCTCCGGGCCTTCCTGTCCAACTTGGGAGTAGGATCAACCTCAGAGGGAACCGAGACCACAGGGTTCGAGATCGCAGCAGGAGACTCTTCGTGAATTGGAATCGAAACAGTAGGAGTAACAACCTGTTGTTGGCTCTTAAGCAACCTGTTTCGGTTTCTCCGAGTATTCCTGCCCAACTTGGGAGCAGGATCAACCTCAGAGGGAACCGGGACTACGGAGTCCGAGATCGCAACAGGGGAAACAACAGCAGTAGTAGTGCTGCCATAAGACTGACTTGTTGAAGGCAGAGAAATCCGTGAAAACATGGAGAGACGACCCGACAGCCTGGAAAAGATTGAAGGGCACTGCAACACATCACCATCGAACGTAGACCTTTTCTTTGAGGAAGGGGCGGGCTCGACGTGAGCTACCTCAGCAAGAGCAGCTCTATGTGCTCGACTCCTCTTTTTAGGGGAAGGACACGGAGCAATGGTCTCAGAAGGCGTAGGATTACCCAAGGAAATCTGGACAGAATGCTCAAACAAACTGAAGGGGAGCATAGAAAATACTAGGGGAAAAGGAGACAGAGTTACCCCCAGTAGTAGCGATCGTCACGACTCTCTCACTCGCCATGTCTGTCAAGCAAAAAGAGACACGATCAACAAAGAGGAAAGGATGAGAAAAATCAATAATTAAAAAAAAAATAGTATAACAGCATAGACACGTGCGAATATGCAGTGACTCAATGTGCTGAGGGTGAGAAGATGGGACAAAATACGTCAAGTTGCTACCTCTAACAACTGACGTATAGACTAAAACCAATGTCTGATTACAAGCTCAACTAATGACTCGAGGAAAGAATTCAGGTCACAATAATATGAGTGAAACTCCCACAGAGAGAAATAGAGATTACAACCCCAGAACAAAAGTGAAACTCCTAACATGGAGAGAGAGACTAATCCCCAGCGGAGTAGCCAGATTATTTTTCTCGGTTCTTTTTAGATCCCGGAGTCACCAGTCTGCTTTTTTGTATGTCGTAGTATAATTTCCCTATTCGGTAAATCTCCCTTCCGAATCAAATGAATGACTCAAACATGAGAGAAATCGAATAGCGAACTAACGTACGACTACAAATAGACAAACAAATCAAAAAAAGAAAAGAAACAGAAGACTTATATAAGGATAATTCTCGTGTGATGGGTCGAGAGTATAAGTTCAAACATAATCAGATTGAAGTACCTCGAAAACAACATCTATGAGCAGAATCTCTATATAAGCCACCCGTAACCAGAGAACCAAAAAGAATATTTTTTGTTCTGGGGTTAAAAGTCTCCCAGTGGAACATATTTATACTGGTTAATTACATCTCAGGGGATACCCAAGAAGGCTTTCGATGGAAGGAGTTTCACTTTATCATCATGAACCTGAGGTGTAGGTTATCAAAAAGGTGATTATTTCATATGGAACGGTCTCGATGCTTTGAAGCTCACGCTGTGTCCTCGGGCGGAGAGTGAATCTCCCACGTCCAAATGGGTAGCGGCTTCTCAGCTCACGAAATCTACGAAATAACCATAAATCACTTCAGTGATGGTATCCCAATACGTCATAACACATCCGGACCGTAAGGGCAGAAGGCAATTTGTCGTATCCTGAACATGCAACAACTTGTCGGCATCAAAACGTCAAAGTGACATTAACGAAGTCAAAGGAGCAGAAATGACTCAACAGGGGTAGTCAAAAGATAGGGAAGAGTAATCCCAGGAGGTAGAGGTAGCAGGTCGGGGTACCACGGGCCCGTCATCCCGAGCCACTAGGACCCTGAGTCTACCTAGTCGTGAAGGTAGTTGACCCAATACAACCTGAGATCCCTGGTCAGCAATCCGTGAATTGCGTTATCCACAGGAATCTCGGTAGCCCTAAAGTCAAAGGAACGACTCTATCCTATAACTAAAAGCTGAAGCTCTAAGAGGTGGGACTTATACCTGCTGAAGTGGCGAGGATGCCTCAGGAACGAAGAGAAAGCGGAAGTTCAGCTACAGAGCTGTAAAAGATCCAACAAGAGGACTTATATTCCGTTTGGATCGGGAAGCCTCCTAACACCCTACACGTACTAGACATTCACCTAGGTGAATTTATGCTGAGTCTGTCGGATTTGAGAAACACGGGGGCTACTCCTCGAGACATGCAAGTATGATGCAGTTATCTGCTACATTACTAAACGTGGAGGCCTTATTAAATATGACTGGGTATGACCATACATGCAAATCATTTTAAAACCGACCCGAAGGCAATACAAAAAAGTAAAGAGTGATTTTGAAAAATTTTGAATCTTTTAATCATAAAATTTTGATTATCTCAATCTTTTATTATTATGATTTTTTTTAGATAGAAAGAATTAAAATTTTAGGGTCCTTAGTGATCCTAGGTTGCATTTTCGTGAGGTCCAGATACACATAAAGAATCAATATAAAATGTTTCAACATGCAAAGACATACGAGAAGAAATAGAGAAGGAAAAAAAAAATAAAAAAAGAATATATAAACAGGTCAAATGCTGCTGGACCGACAACATAATCCAGTAAAAATAATAAAAGCTTCCGGACTCCGCATATATATGCTCAGTCCTAAGTTTATACAAAAAATATAAAATTTGTACTTAAGGTATGAGACACAAGTTGTTGCTTCTGGTCTTCGTCACATAGTTTGACACATCATCCGCCTCGAAACCTATGTCTGTACCTTATTCCTGATACAGACTTTCCTAGGACACTATCAAATACATTTGAAATAGAAAATAAAGACTCGAGCTGCACAAAATAAATGTTAGCGGGCACGTCATGCATCGCCAAAATAATAAGCTGTGCCTTATAATTGGGGGAAACTAAAGAGCACTTGCAAGCAAAGGATTAGAAACCATTACATGCTCCCCCCTAATAATATCTGTGTGAGTGTGTATAAATAGATACGACACCTGCAGAAGATCGCCCTAATATACTACCACACACAAAAAGCATGCAAACACACTGAAAAAAGGCGAGGTGACACATGACTAGCGTAAGACAACACAATAAACAACAATATCCAGAGATGTTTAAAATACTAGCTACCATCCTAAACCCTAGCCTAACACAACATCTAACGACAAGTGCATCAACCTAATATCTAAGTGTGGGGTAAATCTAGGTATGGTATGACTTTGACGGGGTCGCTTTATCGACCCTATCCTAAGAATCCAAAAAATCTAAATGGTGTCACGAAAGGGTATGACACCAGCTAGATCCATTGGATTCTCAACATAGTCATACTCGTGTCAGTCCCTGATGACTTAACTCGCATTGCTCATCGACCCGACAAACAATGCTCGTTAAGGCATCGCGACCAACACGGGAGTCACTCTCCTAACGGGTCTGACTCGTTATCCATGCGAACATGCAAATGCAGATGATTAATCAAAACACACAAATAATGAGTGTGTCATGGGACAGACTCAAGTGAAGATGAGCATACCGTAGTGACAACGGCCCGAAAAAGATGGACATGCTATAGTGGCAGTGGCCCCAGAAGGTACACCGATATGGCAGTAATCTATAAAGAGTAGGCATGTCGTGACAGCAGGGGCCCCAGGAAGATGGGCATGTCATGGTGGCAGCGGCCCAGGAGGTATGTTGGTAGGGCAGTTACCTGACGGAATGGGTATGTCATGGCGGCAGGGGCCCGAAGAAGATGGACATGCAATGATGGCAGCGACCCTAGGAAGATGGACATGCCGTGATGGCAGCGACCCCAGGAGATATGCTGATAGGGCAGTGACCTAACGGAATGGCATGCCATGGCGGCAGGGACCCAAAAAAGATGGACATGTCGTGATGACAACGGCCCTAGGGAAAGTGCAACTCATATATATGATCATAATCATGCAGACATACAGATGCAAGAGAGGATGCAATAATGTATTCATACATATGCACTACAACATGTGAAAATGCAAACACTCATGCAAGACAATATGATGGTGCAAGTAATTGGTTGACTGAGTCTAGGAATCTGATCTAGCCAAAATGTCATGCCAACCGGCTCAGGGAAGCTGATTGAAATGAAGTAGGATGCCCGTCGGGCCAGGGCAACTGGACGGAGCGAAGTGAAATGCTCACTAGGCCGAAGCGGCTAGACGGAGCAGAGTGAGGTGCTCGTCGGGCCGGGGCGACCAGACGAAGCGAAGTGAAATACTCGCCAGGTCGGGGCGGCCGGACGAAGCGAAGTGAAATACTCACCGAGCCGGGGCGACTGATTTGAGCGGAGTGAAATGTTCGTCGGGCTTGGGTGGCCGAACGAAGTGAAGTTTAATGCTCGCCGGGTCGGAACGGCTAGACAGAGCGAAGTGAACTGCTCGCCAGGTTGGGGCGGCCGAACGAAGTAAAGTGAAATGCTCGCCGACCGAGGCGGTCGAACGAAGCAAAGTGAAATGCTCGCCGGGCCGGGACGGCTAGACGAAGCAAAGTGAAATGCTCATCAGGCTGGGGCGGTCGGTCAGAGCGAAGTGAAATACTCACCGGGCCGCGGCGCCCGGTCGGAGCGAAGTGAAATGCTCGCCGGAACGGATAGACGGAGCGAAATGAAATGCCTGCTCGTCTGGCCGGGGCAGCCGGACGAAGCGAAGTGAAATGCTCGTCGGGTCGGGGCTAGACGGAGCAAAATGACATGCTCGCCCGGCCGGGGCGGTCGGTTGGAGCGAAACTCAGCAGGTTGGGGTGGCCGGTAGGAGCGAAGTGAAATGCTCGTCGGGCCTGTACGACTAGACGGAGCGTAGTAAAATGCTCGCCATGCCGGAGTAGTCGGTCGAAGTGAAGTGAAATGCTTGCCGGGCCGGTACGGCTAGACGGAGCGAAGTGAAATGCTCGCCAGGCCGGAGCAGCCGGTCGTAGCGAAGCAAAATGCTCGCCAGTCTGGGGCGGCCAGTCGGAGCGAAGTGACATGCTATATGACATGCAAAATGCAATATGCAAACATACACATGTAATAGAGAGTCATTCCCGTGCTAACGACCTTACCGGGGAACCTAGGGTCAATATATAAAAAGATGGCGATTGCCTCCTTTGCTTTGGCGAGGCAAGTGAGGAACTTCTCCTCGGATTTCCAAAGGGGGAAGTTCTCCACCTCGTCATGAAACGGGCTAGCGACAACGCTCTTCCCGATTTCATGACGCCTCCGAGATTTGCAAAATGAGCTAATGACTTACATTTTCTCATTTTTGCAAAGATCTACTTTTCGATCTTTCTAAAAGATCAGGACAACCAAAGCAAAGGGGAGCGAAATGAGCTCCAACCTCTAGGATTTTTGTGCTAGGGCTAACAGTTAAATAAAATTCACTCAACTATCGTAGGAGAATTAGTTGTGCAAGAGATGTCATATCCTATAGGTCACCTCTAGGAAAACAATCGTTCCATTATATAGGCGCGTCGTCGCGCTGGCTTATGCCGACGCACACACCCCATGTGGGCGATCGAACTCACATGCCTATCACACCTACAACCTAAGACCGGCTAGGAAGTAAAATGCGAAGGGGAAGAGTGGTTATACCGTCGCGTGGTTTGCACGAAGCCTAGAGAAGTTCGAAGGGAGCTTGCACGCGAGGTGGAAGTCCTTCGTACTCTCTCGAACGATGTTGTTGCTCTCTGTCTGACGAGGTGTCCGGTCGCCAGAAAAGTGAGGCGATGTATGCTAGCTTGTCGGCGGTGAGCGCCGAAAGCGAAGGAGGTGTTGGAGAAAGCCCAAAAAAATTGAAGCTTCTCCTCACCGTTTTACTCCGGCGAAAACACAATGTCGGCAAGGCAAAAACTGGCGAGATGAAGGAAATACGGCGAGGTTGGCGGGGTTGGCCGAGAAGAAGAAGAAGAAGCCGACGAGTTCGACCGGCTGCTGGAGACGAGATTCGGGTTGCGAGCTCACAAAAACGAGAGAGAGAGAGGCGCGGCTAACGGAGCAGGACCGGCGGTGAGCGGTGCCGGCGACGGAGGAGAGGGATTCGACGAGTTTTTTTGCGAATCTGGAGGGAAGAGCGAGAGTTTTTTTCTTTTTCGCGAAATGGGCAGGGAGGAGCAATTTTTCCGCACCCCTTGCAGGAGAGCCGAGGATTTTTAAAAAAATCTTTTTTATTTATTTATTTTCTTATTACAATAATAATAATACAATTATTATTATTTAAAGTTTATCACGCCACCATAGTAAAATGAGTATTTTTCCTAGGCAAAATCGACGTCCCGGACGCATTGGTGTGGTCCGTTTTGTCGTTCGGGGTCGTTCGGACCATTTTTTTAGCAATTGATTCCAAAATGATAATTTACGCATTTTTAGCTTGCACGCGAAATCGTAGTGCAACAAACGTCTTTTCGAAGTGGAATTGACGTTCCAGACTCACTCGTGTGGTCCGTTTCGTTGTTCGGGGCAATCTGAACTAGTTCGCTGATGATCGGGTCAATTCGAGCCAATTTCACGCGTGGTGCGGCGAATAATATTTTGTTGATCCCATCAGAGTCATCCGATGTGCCAAATGCTGGCCGGACTTCACCCAAATGAAAGCTAAAACCTAGCAAAATGACATCGGCTACGTGTCTCTCAACACGTGTCGGCGGGTTCAAAGTGGACGTCTCGCGCTACAAGAGTCAACATGTCATCAAGCAACGCTCCTTAGCGCTCGAACGTACATCCTACGCATGCGACATCAAAAAAATTGATGCCAACACTGTGCGGCCAGTTGAACGATTGACCATGGAATTGTAAGTGAATTCAACTTGACTTAGCTTTTTATCCCATCTCGTAGGTTGTTTTCCTGCTAGACATCTAATCAAGTTTGCTACTGTGCGGTTGATAACTTCTATTTGACCATCAGTTTTGGGTTGATATGCTGAGCTCAGTTTGAGATCTGTCTGAAATTGCTTTCAAAGCTCACACACAAAATGACTTACAAAGTTGACATCTCGATCGGATATCAAACATTTAGGAATGTCATGTAATCTTACAATATCTTTAAAGAAAATTGGAGCAACATTAACAACTTCAAATGTCTTCTTGCTTGAGATAAAATTTGACATTTTTGAGAAACAATCCACCACCATTATAATAGAATCAACTCCACGTTTTGTTTTAGGTAGACCCAATATTAAATCAAGACTCAAGTCTTCCCAAATAGAATTTGGAATAGGTATTGGGGTGTATAAACTTGTATTTTGTGAGCTTCATAGTGGCAACGTTCTACGAACCTCGTGAAATCTTGTCATAGTTTAGGCCAAAAGAAGCGAGCTTGCAACAAGGACAATGTCTTATCTTGACCCACATGCACTGCTATGACATTGCTGTGAAGCTCCCTTATGAGTTGTGTGCTCAATGAAGTGTTCGGGATACATAACCGGTTTCCTTTGAATAAATATCCTCATTGTAGTAAGTAATCTGAAATGGTTGATGAGCCTTGTACCGTCTCAATGGTTTTGCAAACTTTGGATCGTTTGCATATAAATCTTGGATGGACTCCATGCCCGTAATGGATATTTGTAATGATGCTAAAAGACTGGCTCGTCTACATAGAGCATCACCAACTCGATTAGTTGCTCCCGATTTATGGGTTAACACAAAACTGAACTTTTGGAGAAATAAAACCCATCACATATGCAATCGACTCTTTTTTTTTTTAGGAATTGCAGGGATCGATGATAACTAAATAGATCTAATTCTTGGTGGAGAAGTTAGTGCTCCCAATGTTTTAATGCTCGTATAATAACATATAATTCTTATTCATATGTTGACCATTTCTGTTTGGGGAGGGGGGGAGTACTTAATTTTTCACTAAAAAATTCGACAGGTTTACCCTCTTAGGATAACAGTGCACCGATCCCGATGACTGAAGCATCCACCTCTACTTGGAATGGTTTACTGAAGTCTGGAATGCTCAACGCTGGTGCCGTACTCAATTGTTCTTTGATGGTATTAAAACTTTGTTGTTGCTTGGGGCCCCATGTGAAAGTTCTTTTTGTGGGTGCATCTGTAACAGGTCCCATAATTATACTAAAATCTTTTATGAATCTTCTGTAAAAGTTTGTGAGACCATGTAAAGTTCAAATTTCAGAAACAATTGTAGGATTCGGCCAACTTCGAATGGCTCAACCTTTTCTTGGGCCGGTATGTGCTCCAGAAGCATCAATGATGTAGCCTGAGGAGTGTACCTTTGAAATAGCTAGTTCACACTTGGATTTGTTGAGGAACAAATTTTACTCTCGTATGATCGAGAGTATTGCAACAAGATGTTTGATATGTTCAACCAAGGAAGAGCTAAACACTGAATGTCATCACAATAAATCATGCAAAATTGATCAATGAAGGCTTTCAGTACCTCACTAATGAGCTGCATGAATGTGCTAGGCACGTTGCATAAGCCAAATGGCATCATACGGCATTCATATGAACCTTCTTTTATTTTGAAAGCCATCTTCCATTCATCTCCGTGGCAAATGCAGATTTGATGGTATCCACTTCTTAGGTCCAGTTTGGAGAAAACTGAAGCGCCTGCCTAGCGATCTAGTTGGTTTTCAAAGCTTGACATGGGAAAACGATATTTCGCAACGATTTTGTTTTTAGTCCGGCTGTCCACGGACATTCGCCAACTCCCATCTTTCTTGAGAGCAGGGAAGGCTGGCACCACACAAGGACTTGAACTCGGACGGATGTAATTCTTGCATAGGAATTCATCATTGATTTCTTTCAAGAGGGATTGTTCTTTCGGGTTCATGCTATAGTACTGCAGGTTGGGAAGAGTAGCACCCGGTATCAAACTGATTTGATGTTGAATAGCACAGACATGTGGGAGCGTATTTGGGAGCTCGGCGGGCATTGCATCATCAAATTGCTGCAGCAATTTTATAACTTCATGGGGAGTATCGGGCTTCACAAATTTAGAATTCTCCGAAGTGTCTTCTTGCATTACAACACAGTTTGATTCTTACATTCAAAAATGAATTGAGATTCCGTCAGAGTGATAATAGCTGCTTTCTCACCTCTGTTCTGCTCCTCATGTTGAGTTGAAGGTAGAGTGTTTGGCAGTAAACAAATTTCTTCTACCTTGCCATCCGAACGCATAAGCATTGCTCTTTCCAGCATACCATGCTGTCTTGTCATATTGCCAACGTCCATCTAATATAATATGGCACACATCCATCTCTATGACATCGCATTTAACTTCGCACTCGTAATGCTTACGTATGGAGAACGAGAGTTTGCATGATTCAGTCACAGTTGTTTCCACTGCTTTCTTAACCAAACCAATATTGTATTGATTAAGATGTTTGGTAGCATTCAATTGTAATGCCTTGAGCATTCTCTTGGACACCATAGTTTCAGTGCAACCACTGTCAATAATTAGATCACAGACCTTCCCCATTACAGCGCACCTTGTGTGAAAAATTCGATGTCGTTGAGGTTATTTTTCAACTATAGGAGCTAATAACATTTTTTCCAAGACACCAGAGAGAAAATTACCGTCGTCAGCTACAAGTTCTTTACAATCTTCAGTTGAAGGTAATGATGTATTGATGTCTTCCAATTCTGGTTCACCTTCAATTAATATGGGCTTGGCGACGATTGGGGCAATCATTGGAACGATGTCCTGGTTGGAAGCATAAAAAACCTTTAGATAAACCTGGCTTATGGTAAATGTTATTTCTCCCATGGTTTGGCTTGGCTTGGCCTCTTACTTCAGTGACTGTTGGGCTCTGAATGGTTGGATCTGATGGGAGCTTCTTTTAGCGTTGTTGCTGGATCTCTGGGGTTGCTCAACAGTTTGTTCTCCAATGGGTCTTTGCCAACTGCGGAATTTCGGTGTCCACCAAAGTTGCAGCTCGGCTTTGTAAGCAAATACGGCGATTAAGGAACGATGGAATGCTGCATCAATCTAAGCTCTCTGAAATGTAATGTGCAACGGATTCAAACTTTTTTATTTATAGAAATGTAAAAAAATGTTTTTTCCATGCATTATTTCTGCCATTTATGGTCATTAAATTACAGTTCTAATCTTTCCACATGCCGTTCTTTTGATTTTACACTCGCAGTGCTTTGTTATCAATTGTTATTTTGTTTTATGAAGGGGTGTTTATTTTCCTTTCAATATAGCGATGCTTAGAAAGTAATGCAAATGGAAATTGTTTTAGTAAATCGCCAGTCTTATTTCCAACTGCTGCACACACTATTAAGGACCGTTAAGAAAAGAGGGAGATGAAGAGATAGAAAGTGCAATGAACAATAAAACTTCTTCATCTATTAGCCTTATCTCATAAAATGATATTCTTATTTATAGGAGAGAGAGGGTTCAATACATGACTGTTATAAGATATTTTATGTATTTTACATGCATGAGCCTGTCGCTCAGCTATCGTATGCCTGAGTCGGTTAGGCTAGCATGACTCTAGCTCTGTAAGGCTTGTTCTGAGTTCAGTTGGCTTGATTGAGTCGGCGTAGCTAGCTAGTTGGATTTGATTAGCTTTGGGTAGGCATGATTGACTCACGCGATTACACTTTGCCGATTGGTTGATTTTGTTTGATTGTCCATCATTGATTTTTAGATGATGAGCTTCTATCGGTAGAACGAGATTGGACTATTGAGCAGAGAATGAATCGCCGTAACTCGATAGATAGTTCGTTCCTATCAAACAGTGTGGTTTATGGGTTTAAATGCCCCAAGAATATATGGAAAAACTTACAAAGATCTTAATTATTATAAATTACAAAGTCATTTGTACAAAAAAAAAAAAAACATTTCTTTACCATTTATATTGAATCAACACCGAGCAAACGAAGCCCTGTAAATTTTAACCAACCAATAATATATAAACACATCATCAACCTGATATGAAATTGTAAGAACGCTAAATGTGAATGAATCCTAAGCATTACTTTCGATCATAACGAATCACTCAAAGCGATCGTTCATCAGTTTCTCGCCGGACTGATCCCCTCCCCATCGGCGTTCACGCTGGCAGAAGCCGACGGCGTCCAATTCGGAGTCCCAGACGGCTGAGTCTCTGTTCCCAGGACAACACTAAAGGGGCTCTGAGAACCATCTCCGGCGGCCATCCGAGGCGAAGTCCCTGCAACTTCGCCGGACTTCTTGAAAGTATGGCTTGAAAGGTCTTTCTCATCGTATAGCGAAGCAATGGAGCTCAATCTCCTCCGGACGGACTTCTCCTCGGCGTTAATGGCCACTATGGAGCGGCGATAGCGGTAGCAGAAGGAGAAGGAGTAGATGAGGAGGGCGAGAACGGAGGCTCCGCCGGTGATGAGGAAGAGGCCGTAGAAACTGTTGAAGTCGAGGCTATTGGAGGCGGAGATGGAGCTGCTGCCCTGTTTCGGACAGGTTGATTGGTCGCCGAACCACCGCCGTTCGATCTCAATCATTTCATTGCTCTCCGTCAGGTTCAGAATTGCTCTCGACATATCTGTAACAAGTGAGGAGCCTTTGGGGAAAACCTGCAGTAGAGTTAGAAGGTGAGTTCTGCATTGAAATTAAGGGAAAATGGAAGAAGATGTGCAATTTATTGTTAGACTCGCATGTTTCCTTCTCATAATGTATATAAGAACTCAAATCTTTGTCCAATAAACAAATAAATAAAATATGGGAGATTAATCCGAATTAATGGACTTACGAATCCAAAACCAGAGGTTTTGTAAAGCTGGGTGCCCATAGTGAAGTTGTCGCAGAAAGACTTGAGAAAAAGCTTGAGGTACGGGATCTCGTCGATGATGGCGGCGACGGTGCCGTTGGAGAGCGCATCCTTGTACTCATCCGGAGACTTANGGTGCCCATAGTGAAGTTGTCGCAGAAAGACTTGAGAAAAAGCTTGAGGTACGGGATCTCGTCGATGATGGCCGCGACGGTGCCGTTGGAGAGCGCATCCTTGTACTCATCCGGAGACTTCAATCCGAAGAGTTGCGACTCATGGAACCCATTTGTGACCAGAAGCCCTTTGACAAAAGAATGGCGGAGAAAGCCGACGTTCCTCCGGTTGGCAATGAGCTGGTGAATGTCAGTTATGCTCGGCTGGACCTGCCTCACGGTCAGCATCGAAGTTAGACTGGCAGTATAGCTTGAAGTGAGTATGAGTACCACAAACACCCAGATTGTTACCACCAGCTTCGATAGATTGCTCATTATGGTTTCCTCTGGGAATAATTTATTGCAGTGTAAGAAGAGAATCATAGTTGANTGCTCATTATGGTCTCCTCTGGGAATAATTCATTGCAGAGTGTAAGAAGAGAATCATAGTTGNTGCTCATTATGGTCTCCTCTGGGAATAATTCATTGCAGAGTGTAAGAAGAGAATCATAGTTGAAAAAAAAAAAGGAGAGATTTTGGGGAAAGGAGTAAAATTAGATTAGTACTGTGGGCGAAGACGAGGGTGGAGAAGGAAAAGTAGAAGACGGTGCCGAGCTGGTGGGAGGGAGGGCCGCGGAAGTCTGGATTGATGCGGTGTTCGAGGAACCAGACGATGATTCCGGTGAAGATGAAGAAGAGGGCGCTGACGAGCCAGAGGTCGGTGGTGAGGGGCTTGAGGAACATCCATGCTCGGTGGCTCCGGACGTCGCGAACGGGGACTAACATGGACACGCCGGAGGAGGTGTAGGGGAAGGTGAAACCGCCGTACTCCGATCGGTTGGCTGTTATCGTTACATCGCCCACCACGCCGTCGTACTCCTGCAAGCCAGCCCCGCCCGGCGGAGATAAAAACATCAGTTTGCGGAGATGAACTTTATTTCAATACATTATTAATATTTATAGTATTTACATTTTTACCTCGATGTAAATCAACACAAAACTTAACAAGAAAAAAAAAAGCTACCCGTGTAGAACAATTTTACATATCACTATCNTGGCTGTTATCGTTACATCGCCCACCACGCCGTCGTACTCCTGCAAGCCAGCCCCGCCCGGCGGAGATAAAACCATCAGTTTGCGGAGATGCAACTTTATTTCAATACATTATTAATAGGGGTGTAAATGAACCTAACACGAGAGTTGAGCGAGCCCAAGCTTAGCTCGTGTTCAACTCATTTATATTTCGAGCTCAAAAAGTGTGTTCATGTTCGAGTTGTTTGCTTAGCGAGCCGAACACGAGTCGTTTACGAACAAAGAGTCATTTTGACAACTCTAATCACATAGCCATAAGATATTAAGAATTGTAGCAAAATTTAAAACATAATTTGAATCTGATTAAACCATTTTTATTCCATTTTCTTCATTAATACTTTTAATTGATTATAAATCTTTGTAGCCTTGTAGTCAATTATGTTTTTTAAAAATACGACTCATCAAATATAAATTTTATATATATTTGTTCGTTNGCCGACCCAATTAAGGATAATGACTTTATTAATTCCCAGACACGAGAGGCTTACGATGGTATGATGACCTAAAAATCATTCTGCATATCTGTGACTTTTAATTAAAGGAAAATAAAAAGATTTTATCTTGATTGTATATGAAAAATATGAAGGAACGAATGTCAAAGCAATCCAACGGATTTGTTGAAGGATGATTGCTGAAAGATCAAGCGATTGGCTAATAACACAACATAATTCTCAGAAGAACACAATGATCAGAGAAGGATGGGCTGATCAGTTATGTATGAAATCATCCAATTGGTCAGCAACCCTGAGGCTAGAAGGTCATCAAAACGTAGGCCAGACAGTCGTTTCACCTTGAGATATAGCAGATCAAGTAGCAGCATCACTATCGACACTATCGATTAATTGCCGAGGTAGCAACCCAAAGGCAAGCGATCGACTAGATTAAGCTATCACCCGACCTACTGTCATTCAAACAATCTCAGTTGTTATTCTATTACATTTTCTCAGTATCAGAAATAAAAGATGAGAGAGCAAATCTATAATTATAACGTTTATGCCTGTCTATAAATAAGAGTTATTTTATGATAAAAAGGTTAAGTTTTTTTATTCTTCATCACTAATTTTCTCTTTTAGTTTTGCTCAGCGCTACTCTTCATTCCTTGGGTGTGAATCTTAGATAGCTTTAAATTCAATAAAGATAATTTTTTTTTNCACACACTATTAAGGACCGTTAGAAAAGAGGGAGATTAAGAGATAGAAAGAGAAATAAACAATAAAACTTCTACATCTATTAGCCTTATCTCATAAAATTATATTTATAGGAAAGAGAGGGTTCAATACATGATATTATATTTTTGCACATTATTTAATGCGACTGTTATAAAATATTTTATGTATTTTACATGCATGAGCCTGTCGCTCAGCTATCCTATGCCTGAGTCGGTTAGGCTAGCATGACTCTAGCTTTGCAAGGCTTGTTCTGAGTTCAGTTGGCTTGATTGAGTCGGCGTAGCTAGCTAGTTGGATTTGATTAGCTTTGGTTAGACATGATTGACTCATGCGATTACACTTTGCCGATTGGTTGATTTTGTTTAATTGTCGATCATTGATTTTTATATGATGAGCTCCTATCAATAGAATGAGACTGGACTACTGAGAAGAGAATGAATCATTGTAACTCGATAGATAGTTCATTCCGATCAAACAGTGTGGTTTATGTATTTAAATGCCCCAAGAATATATGGAAAAACTTACAAAGATCTTAATTATTATAAATTACAATGTCATTTGTACAAAAAAAAAAAAAAAAAAAAAAAAAAANNNNAAAAAAAAAAAAAAAAAAAAAAAAAAAAACATTTCTTTACCATCTATATTGAATCAACACCGAGCAAACGAAGCCCTGTAACTTTTTACCAACCAATAATATATAAACACATCATCAACCTAAGATGAAATTTTAAGAACGCTAAATGTGAATTGAATCCTAAGTATTACTTTCGATCATAACGAATCACTCAAAGCGATCGTTCATCAGTTTCTCGCCGGACTGATCCCCTCCCCATCGGCGTTCACGCTGGCAGAAGCCGACGGCGTCCAATTCGGAGTCCCAGACGGCTGAGTCTCTGTTCCCAGGACAACACTAAAGGGGCTCTGAGAACCATCTCCGGCGGCCATCCGAGGCGAAGTCCCTGCAACTTCGCCGGACTTCTTGAAAGTATGGCTTGAAAGGTCTTTCTCATCGTATAGCGAAGCAATGGAGCTCAATCTCCTCCGGACGGACTTCTCCTCGGCGTTAATGGCCACTATGGAGCGGCGATAGCGGTAGCAGAAGGAGAAGGAGTAGATGAGGAGGGCGAGAACGGAGGCTCCGCCGGTGATGAGGAAGAG
>JXCR01146593.1:304379-317405 GCA_002079205.1 Phalaenopsis hybrid cultivar | reverse complement strand
GTGAGGTCCATGATTACGCCCACCTTCACCGTCGCCAATGAGTGGGCGGAGGGGATGACGGCGGAGAAGAAGATCGGGAGGAGGGTGAGGAAGGGGACCAGGTTTGCCATTAGCAGCAAGTAGCTCCACTCAGCCATTCGCTATGCTTTTCTTCTCTTCGGTTTAAGGTGGGAGGGACGGAGCGAAAACTGAGACATTTATGTTCTGATTTAGTCAAAGCTACCAATTTTGAGTAATATTTGCAGATGGTTTTGTTCCTTAGTCTCGGGCACTTTACATGTAGACCCCCCAAATTTTAATATTTATAACACACCTAAATCTTTTATATTTAATAAAAATATTATTATTTTAATCTAATTTAAAATAATGAAATAAATAGTTTGATAAAGTGGCATTGTGTTAAAACTAAAGTCTAGGTGTTAGATATGTGAATACATGAGAATTGATTGATATATATGTAAATATTCTTACATAACACTTGAAATGGTCATCTTTATGTATTTCACACCTAAACTTTTCTAATTATATATAAAGCATTTTCCTTATAAGAGGGGACCATTGACCTCCAAAGTTTTTGACAAGAACTCATGAGATGTTCTTTATATGTAAATAAAAATGTTTAGATGTGAGATAAATAAATATGACTATTTCATGTGCTATTTATATAAAAACCCTAAATTTGGGGTATGGAATAAATGCTAAATTTATTGAATTTAATTTACTTTGAATATTATAAGAGTTTAGCTTCATTTATCGTATGTTACGCTGATTAAAATTTGTAATTTATTTTAAATATAATAATAAATGGACAACAAACCCTCTAATTAAACTTTTTAATAAATGAATAAAAAAAATAATTTAAAATAATTGCCATAAAATATTTATATAATATAAGCACTTCGTTTAGAAAATTAATCTCAAAGCACATTTAATTATTTATAAATTTACCTTAATAATATACCTATATTAAAATAGTTTGAATGAAAATAAAGACTGGATCCAGACCGTACATTACTTCAGGGACGACTTTGAATTGTCATCGTCGGACGGTGAGATCACGGCGCCGTCTTTTTCATCTGGGCTGTTGTGTAGTCCTCTTCTGTTTNGGAGCAGCCGATCGTAGCAAAGTGAAATGCTCGCCGGGCTGGACGGCCAGTCGGAGCGAAGTGACGTGCTATGTGACATGCAAAATGCAACATGCAAACATACACATGTAATAGGGAGTCATTCCCGTGCTAACGACCTTGCCGGGGAACCTATGGTCAATATATAAAAAGATGGCGATTGCCGCCTTTGCTTTCGCGAGGCAAGTAGGGAACTTCTCCTTGGATCTCCAAAGGGGGAAGTTCTCTACCTCGTCATGAACGGGCTAGCGACAACGCTCTTCCCGATTTCATGACGCCTCCGAGATTTGCAAAATGAGCTAATGACTCACATTTTCTCATTTTTGCAAATATTTACTTTTCGATCTTCTAAAAGATCAGGACAATCAAAGCAAAGGGGAGCGAATGGAGCTCCAACCTCTAGGATTTTTGTGCTAGGGCTAACAGTTAAATAGGATTCGCTTAGCTATCGGGAGAATTAGTTGCGCAAGGGGTGTCCTATCCTATAGGTCACCTCTAGGAAAACAATCAATCCATCATATAGGGGCGTCGTCGCGCCGGCTTACGCCGACGCACACACCCCATATGGGCGATCGAACCCACACGCCTATCACACCTACAACCTAAGACCGACTAGGAAGTAAAATGCGAAGGGGAAGAAATGTTATACTGTCGCGTGGTTTGCACGAAGCCTAGAGAAGTCCGGAGGGAGCTTGCACGCGAGGTGGAAGTCCTTCGTACTCTCCCAAACGATATTGGTGCTCTCTGTTCGACGAGGTGTCCGGTCGCTAGAAAAGCTTGGCGATGGATGCTAGCTTGGCGATGGATGCTTCCTTGAGATAAAATTTGACATTTTTGAGAAACAATCCACCACCATTATAATAGAATCAACTCCACGTTTTGTTTTAGGTAGACCCAATATTAAATCAAGACTCAAGTCTTCCCAAATAGAATTTGGAATAGGTATTGGGGTGTATAAACTTGTATTTTCTGAGCTTCATAGTGGCAACGTTCTACGAACCTCGTGAAATCCTGTCATAGTTTAGGCCAAAAGAAGCGAGCTTGTAACAAGGACAATGTCTTATCTTGACCCACATGCACTGCTATGACTTTGCTGTGAAGCTCCCTTATGAGTTGTGTGCTCAATGAAGTGTTCGGGATACATAACCGGTTTCCTTTGAATAAGTATCCTCATTGTAGTAAGTAATCTGAAATGGTTGATGAGCCTTGTACCGTCTCCATGGTTTTGCAAACTTTGGATCGTTTGCATATAAATCTTGGACAGACTCCTTACCCGTAATGGATATTTGTAATGATGCTAAAAGACTGGCTCGTCTACTNCAAGTCTTCCCAAATAGAATTTGGAATAGGTATTGGGGTGTATAAACTTGTATTTTGTGAGCTTCATAGTGGAAACGTTATACGAACCTCGTGACGTCCTGTCATAGTTTAGGCCAAAAGAAGCGAGCTTGTAACAAGGAAAATGTCTTATCTTGACCCCCATGCTTCGTCTACTTAGAGCATCACCAACTCGATTAGTTGCTTCCGATTTATGGGTCAACACAAAACTGAACTTTTGTAGAAATAAAACCCATCACATATGCAATCGACTCTTTTTTTTTGTGTTTGTAGGAATTGCAGGGATCGATGATAACTAAATAGATCAAATTCTTGGTGGAGAAGATAGTGCTCCCAATGTTTTAATGCTCGTATAATAACATATAATTCTTATTCATATGTTGACCATTTCTGTTGGGAGAGTACTTAATTTTTCACTAAAAAAANGAGAAGATAGTGCTCCCAATGTTTTAATGCTCGTATAATAACATATAATTCTTATTCATATGTTGACCATTTATGTTGGGGGGAGTACTTAATTTTTCACTAAAAAATTCGACAGGTTTACCCTCTTAGGATAACAGTGCACCGATCCCGATGACTGAAGCATCCACCTCTACTTGGAATGGTTTGCTGAAGTCTGGAATGCTCAACACTGGTGCGGTACTCAATTGTTCTTTGATGGTTCTTTTTTTGAGTGCATCTGTAACAAGTCCCATAATTATACTAAAATCTTTTATGAATCTTCTGTAAAAGTTTGTGAGACCATGGAAACTTCAAATTTCAGAAACAATTGTAGGATTCGGCCAACCTCGAATGGCTCAACCTTTCTTGGGCCGGTATGAACTCCAGAAGCATCGTTGATGTAGCCTGAGGAGTGTACCTTTGAAATAGCTAGTTCACACATGGATTTGTTGAGGAACAAATTTTACTCTCGTATGATCGAGAGTATCGCAACAAGATGTGTGATATGTTCAACCAAGGAAGAGCTAAACACTGAATGTCATCAAAATAAATCATGCAAAATTGATCAATGAAGGCTTTCAGTACCTCACTAATGAGCCGCATGAATGTGCTAGGCACGTTGCATAAGCCAAATGGCATCATATGGCATTCATATAAACCTTCTTTTATTTTGAAAGCCATCTTCCATTCATCTCCGTGGCAAATGCAGATTTGATGGTATCCACTTCTTAGGTCCGGTTTGGAGAAAACTGAAGCGCCTGCCAAGCGATCTAGTTGGTTTTCAAACCTTGACATGGGAAAACGATATTTCACAACGATTTTGTTTTTAGTCCGGCTGTCCACGGACATTCGCCAACTTCCATCTTTCTTGAGAGTAAGGAAGGCTGGCTCCGCACAAGGACTTAAACTCGGACGGAAGTAATCCTTGCGTAGGAATTCATCATTGATTTCTTTCAACAGGAATTGTTCTTTCGGGTTCATGCTATAGTACGGCAGGTTGGGAAGAGTTGCACCCGGTATCAAACCGATTTGATGTTGAATAGCACAGACATGTGGGAGCGTATTTGGGAGTTTGACGGGCATTGCATCATCAAATTGCTGCAGCAATTTTATAACTTCATGGGGAGTATCCGGCTTCACAAATTTAGAATTCTCCGAAATATCTTCTTGCATTACAACACAGTTTGATTCTTACATTCAAAAATGAATTGAGATTCCATCAGAGTAATAATAGCTGCTTTCTCACCTCTGTTCTGCTCCTCATGTTGAGTTGAAGGTAGAGTGTTTGGCAGTAAACAAAATTTCTTCTACCTTTCCATCCGAACGTATAAGCATGGCTCTTTCCATCATACCATGCTGTCTTGTCATATTGCCAACGTCCATCTAATATAATATGGCACACATCCATCTCTATGACATCACATTTAACTTCGCACTCGTAATGCTTACGTATGGAGAACGAGACTTTACATGATTCAGTCACAGTCGTTTCCACTCCTTTCTTAACCAAACCAATATTGTATTGATTAGGATGTTTGGTAGTATTCAATNGGCACTTTACATGTAGACCCCCCAAATTTTAATATTTATAACACACCTAAATCTTTTATATTTAATAAAAAAATATTATTATTTTAATCTAAGTTAAAATAATGAAATAAATCTTTTGATAAAGTGGCATTGTGTTAAAACAAAAGTCTAGGTGTTAGATATGTGAATACATGATAATTGATAGATATATATGTAAATATTCTTAATAGTTTTACATACATAGCACTTGAAATAGTCATATTTATGCTTGTCACATCTAAACGTTTCTAATTATAAATAAAGCATTTTTCTTATATGAGGGGACCATTGACCTCCAAAGTTTTTGACAAGAACTCATGAGATGTTCTTTATATGTAAATAAAAATGTTTAGATGTGAGATAAATTAATATGACTATCTCATGTGCTATTTATATAAAAACCCTAAATTTGAGGTATGGAATAAATGCTAAATTTATTGAATTTAATTTACTGTGAATATTATAAGAGTTTAGCTTCATTTATCATTCGTTTAGAAAATTAATCTCAAATCATATTTAACTATTCATAAATTTACCTTAATAATATATCTATATTAAAATAGTTTGAATGAAAATAAAGACTGGATCCATACCGTACATTACTTCAGGGACGACTTTGAATTGTCATCGTCGGACGGTGAGATCACCGCGCCGTCTTTTTCATCTAGACTCTGTGCAGTCCTCTTCTGTTTAATTTTAATTCTTATCTATTTACGTAATCAACACTTTAAATACTCTTTTTTTTTTTATATATTTCACTTTCAAAAATTTAATTTCAAATAAAACTATCACAATGATTTATTTTCTTAAAAGAAATAAGATTCTTAGTGCCTAAATTATGACATTAAAGTATGATAAAAAAAATTTTTTTTTCGAAAAATATAAGTCTAAAAGGCAATATGCACAATTCAAATCTATAATCTCATGTTATACTCTTAATCACTATATCATCTTTGAGAGCACATACTATAAATATTTATGAGTCATCAAGAAATTTTATAATTTAGTATGAGTCTTTAAATTAAAGAAAAAAATCCAGACTCTCGATTTCAGGAAGTTTATAATGAAACAAACTGTCAAATAAGAAGAATCCAATAATATAAAAATGGGTCTCTAAATTTTCCACAATAGGACAAGTCAATTTGCAAGTGGGCAGTCCAAGTCATCAAAGAAGAGCTAGCTTCGGGGAGAAACTTGTTTGATATGGCTCATATACTAAATAAGAGACAGATCTTGGAGTGGAGCGGAGCATAACCATCTGTTTAATTACGGGAGTTTCGTTAAGTGGGTTGGGGGTGCGAGGAAAAAGTCCCCACGGTGTGGTACAGGATAATTGTGTAATTACATATATATATATATATATATATTGTGTTTGTAACCCTGAGGGCATGTATTGTATTCAAGAAATCAAAAAGCGGCCGCTACTCATTGCTCCTAAGGACGTAGGCACATTGCCAAACTTCGTTAAATCCTTATATTTGTTCTTGATCGTTCTGTTGATTCCTGCACTTCTTCGCCCTAATTTCTCAACATACCTCNGTAGGCACATTGCCAAACTTCGTTAAATCCTTATATTTGTTCTTGATCGTTCTGTTGATTCCTGCACTTCTTTGCCCTAATTTCTCAACATACCTTAATTGATCATTAGACAGACTCTCAATCTTGTCTTCAAGGTGCCTTAATGTGAACTACTTTTATACATATCACTAGAGGGTGTGGAAAATATTACAAGCAATCCGCGAATCAAATACAAAAAATTAATTCATGTAGATGCATCCTACACCCTACTAATCTCTATACTCCGCTATTTCAATCNGGTGCCTTCATGTGAACTACTTTTATACATATCACTAGAGGGTGTGGAAAATATTACAAGCAATCCGCGAATTAAATACAAAAATTTAATTCATGTAGATGCATCCTACACCCTACTAATCTCTATACTCCACTATTTCAATGCTCAGTAGAGCCAGCCACATTCATTTTTTGTTTCTTCAAACAAATCTCACTGGACTTGATGTCAGTTAACCGTTTCACCACATCTCTCATTGAAGGTCTCTTGCTAGTCTCTTTCAATGTGCACTCTAAGCCTAACATGACTACTTCACAAATTTCTGATCCTGCTCTGGATTCCAAAACTTCATCCATTAAATCTGGGTCAATGATCACACTCATATCATCTATTCCACTGAAGCTTGATCTCACCCAACTAACCAAGTTTGAGCTCTCTGAAAAAGACGAGCCTACCGCCATCTTTCTCGTTATCAGTTCGATCAAGACGACGCCATAACTATAAACATCAGATTCCTTGTTTCTCCTGGAAGTGAATGCAGTCTCTGAAATGCAAAACCAACAAAAAAACTCAGAAAACAAGCCTGAGAGAGAACCTCAACTCTGAACAAACGCTGCAAAATCAAAACTTTTTGAGTGGTGTTGGAGATGAGAAGCATTTTATGTATGAAAATGAAGTAGATAATAGGTAAAATGGAATAAGACTTTGCAAATTATGACAAAGATTCAGAATTTACACCTGGGGACATATAACCAATGGTGCCCATTATCCCAGTACTGGTTGGGGTGGCTGAAAATTGATCCAAGAATTTAGCAATTCCAAAATCTGTGATGTGGGGCTCCATTTCGGAGTCCAAAAGTACATTTTTTGGCTTTATGTCGCAGTGGATGATGGCCGGATTACAGTCCCAATGGAGGTAAGATAAACCTTGAGCAATCCCCAAGGCGATTCTGTAACGTAATTCCCAATCAAGAACTGAGGGCGGCTTCATCTCATGCAACACATCATGAAGACTTCCATTTTCCATATATTTATACAATATTAGTCCATAATCAGTTCTCAACCAGAAATTCACCAATCTCATTAAATTCCTGTGCTTGATTTTCCCTAGTGTTTGAATTTCTCTCACCATGCTTGCACTAGAACCCTTCTGAGCTCCAAAAACAAGTTTTTTCACAGCATACACTTCTTCTGGGCTTAATGAAGCCTTATAAACTGTTCCATGAGCTCCTCTCCCTATAACATATTTCTCATCCATGTTCTCTGTCGCCTCCATCACTTTCTTCAGAAGCAAAGAAGAACCTTCATGTAAAGAGAGAGATTCTTCCACCACTATTTTTCTACACATGGGGAGTAAGCAAACTAATACAAAAATCACCAAGAAACAGAAGAGTAATGAGCCAATAACTATGGCAGCCAATTCAATCTTACTAAGTGAGCTTTTCGGGTAGCTCGAGTCGCTGTTGCACGGTTTTAAGATGGTTTTACCTAAGCAAGATGAGCAAGAATCACAAAGATCATTATTTCCGATGAAGGAGCTCGGTAAAGACTGCAACAACTTACGCAACTTTTCTGGCACTGGACCTACAAACCGATTATATGCAAAATTCACGTAAATCAATGAGTGGAGTTCTCCCAATGGGTTGAGGCTTCCTGATAGATTATTTTGAGATAGATCCAAGCTCTGGACTTTGTTCAAATTTGCCACCAGTGGAGAAATCTGACCTGTAAGCCCATTGCTGCTAAGATTCAAGACCTCCAGATTCTGTAATGAACCCAATGAAGATGGAATTTGTCCACCCAAAACATTGCCTCCTAAATGAATCTCGATAAGATCATTAAGCTGTGACAGGAAATTAGGAACCCCTCCACTGAACTGATTCTCTTGCAGCAGCAACCGAGAGATATCTGTTAGTTCCTCCATGCTTGACGGTATTGAACCATTCAAAGAATTGAAACCAAGGTCTAAAAGAAAGAGCATTTTACAGTGAGAGATCTCAAGAGGTAGATGACCATCCAGACTATTGTAAGAAAGATTCAAAACTCCGACTTGCTGCAAATTACCGATTTCGTGAGGAATAGATCCGGTGAGCTTGTTTCTTGACCAGTTTATCGAAGAAAGATTCACACAGTTGCCGACGGTGGTAGGAATGCTCCCATTCAAATTATTCACACTTAAATCCATGTAGTTCAAACTCGATCGAATCGCCCAATTAGGAAGAGAACCAGTGAGATTATTATGGCTAAGAATCAGTCTCGTTAAGCTTATGCAGTTTCCAATATCTGGAGGAATGGAGCCCTCCAAAAAATTAAGACCCAAATTCAAGACCTCCAACTTTCTTCCATGGCAGATTCCAGGTGGTATTGCACCAGTGAAGAAATTGTCAGTGAAATCAATCACCAAAAGGCTGATATTACTTCCCAGACCCTGAGGTATAGCTCCGCGAAATTTGTTTCCATAAAGAGATAATTTTTTAAGACTTTTCAGCTCCAAAACCTCCTGCGGGAGATCCCCAGACAGTTTATTGTAGTAGAGAAGAATTTCTTGAAGCTTTTGTAGCTTCCAGATCTCAACAGGGATTTCTCCACTCAATTTATTGCTGAAAAGATAGAGCTTCTGCAAATTACTTAGTTTACCGACTTCTTTCGGAATTCTCCCTTCTAATTCGTTTTCATGAATTTGTAAATCTGACAACAAACTGCAATTGCCAATCTCAGGAGGAATTGGCCCTATCAAAGAGTTCTCAAACAAGTGAAGTTCTGAAAGCTCAGTTAATAAACCAATAGAAAAGGGTATCTGGCCTGTTAATCTATTATTACCAGCTGCAAAAATACTCAAACTACTACAGTTTCCCAGACCTTCAGGAACTTCTCCTTCAAACTCGTTATTTGACAAGACCAGCCATAGCAGCTCCTTGCAGCTACTTGGGATTAGAGGAATCCTTCCCGTAAGGCCATTACTGCTGACATCAACATAATTAAGACCTTTGATTTTATTTAAACTGTTTGGAAGAGATCCTCTCAGCTGGTTGTTGGCAAGATAGAGTTCCTCTAACATGGTGCAGTTTCCGATTGAATCGGGCACGAAACTGGTCAAGAGATTATCACTCAACCATAAAGAGACCATCTTTCTCAAATTTCCGACACTTGGTGGAATAGTACCACTGAGATTGTTTTGGTTCAGGAAAATTGTTTCAAGCTCTGTGTTTTGAAATAAGGAATCTGGAATGCTTCCATGGAGGAAGTTACTGTAGAGAGAGAGATAAGAAAGCCTGTTTAAGTTTCCTAGGGATTTAGGTATTTCGCCTGAGAAAGCATTGTTTGAAAGATCGAAGTATTGGAGACGAGTGCAATTTCCCAGCTCCGGTGGGATCGAACCAGAGAGAGCATTGAAACCAAAATCAATTCTTTCAAGATGATTTAGTTGTCCAATCTCTGGTCCTAAGCTGCCTGATATCCCAATGGATGAGAAGTTGAGAGAAACAACATAGTTATGACTGCTACAGTAGACTCCAGACCAGCTGCAAGGGGTAGGATCTGAAGATTTCCAGGTCGATTTTATGCTGGAGGGAAATATAAGTCTTTTTGAAAGAGAAAGAAGAGATTTTCCTTCAGAATTCAAGCCATATGAATGAAGAACAAGAACTGATAAGAGGAATGAGCAGTGCCAGAGAAGAGAAGCCATCTGAAATATAAATGGGAACACTTAGCTAAAACAACACAGGCAAAGCAATAAAAGAGATCTATGCCTCATAAAAACAACAGGGATGACTGAAATGAAGCGATAAATGAAACTAAAATGTTAAACAATGCAAACACCGAGTAGCTATGTTACAACATGTTACAAAATTGATGAGATAAAGAAAAAATAAGGCAAAAAGAATCATACATGTAGATTTACGTGGAAATCCTTGGCAGGAAATGCCATCGGCAAAGGAGAAGAAAATTAAGTGCACTTGAGGAAAATTACAAGGTGAAGTACTTAGGGTTCGCCACCAACAACTGACTTTCTTTATATATCAAAACCTGATGAAAATAACATATATATACATAGGAGTGTATAATGCCCTCCTCTACCACCACAGATCCCCAAGAAAATTTTTCCATAACTTTGATTGTGCCACATATGTCACACTGCAAACTTTTTGATCGAAGCACAACATAATTCGGGTCTCAAATTTTAACACTTAAACATTTACAGCTATATGGATGGATGGAGAAAAAAGAACTATAAAATAAATCCAAAGTAGTTTGGAGAAGAAAAATGATAATATAAGAACAAAATTATAGACACATTGACCTAGTGGTTGAGAGTTTTGCCTTTTAACCAAGAGGTCTTGGGTTCAAGCCCTTAAATATGCATTGTCGGTGTGCATGTTGTGCGTGTGCGTGTGCGTGCGCTTGTGATTAAATTCGTTCAAATCACCCCAGCCAAATAATATATATAAGCAAGAAATCATAAGGTGATGTTTGGCTACAGCAGAAGATTCATGTTAATAGGATTTAACAAATCCGCAGATTTCGGTCAGTTCTCGACGGCAGGCAAGAACGACGACTTAAATCCACATAGTCCATCTTCTACTCGGCTTTGATAAATCTGGATTTATGCCGGAGAAGAGGCGGAATGGAAAAAAACAGACAGAGAGATTTGGATTTAACGGAGAATTGGATTTGATTTTCCCTTTTTTTTTTGTGTTTGGTTGGATTCAGGTGAAATCCAGTTTTAAAACCTATGAAAAGTCTGCCGCCAAATACCCCCTAAGAGTGAAAAGTTTTTTTAATATTATTGTTTTGGTTACCAAAGAAATAGGGGAGCAAAACCCGCATAGGCAAAATCCCAATGAAATAAAATGAGCTGAAATGACTTACTGTAACTAATGAGCGCATTTAGGAGCTGGTTTGGGTACAAGCAGTACTTGGCAAATCTTATAAATTCAGAACTAGTAAATACTGGAGGATTTAAACCTAATTAAATCTTAAGAAATTGTTTATAAGATAATATAAGACATAGATTTAAATGAAAAACCAGAAAAAAGTTTTAAGAAAAAGTACTATAAATCTCTTAAATCACACATTCCCCATGGTTTACCTTGAAAATAAGAATAACATGGCATTTAAAAAGGTGATTTGGCCAGATTCAAACAAACAAGTACATATAGTAAGAAAAAGCTAGCGAAATCTTTCTACAGCAGTAGGAATTTATGAAGTTATATCCAGCATTGCTCTTACAGAATGCATGTAAAGTACTAAACCCTAAACCNTAGGATTTAACAAATCCGCAGATTTCGGTCAGTTCTCGACGGCAGGCAAGAACGACGACTTAAATCCACATAATCCATCTTCTACTCGGCTTTGATAAATCTGGATTTATGCCGGAGAAGAGACGGAATGGAAAAAAACAGACAGAGAGATTTGGATTTAACGGAGAATTGGATTTGATTTTCCTTTTTTTTTTGTGTTTGGTTGGATTCAGGTGAAATCCAGTTTTAAAACCTATGAAAAGTCAGCCGCCAAATACCCCCTAAGAGTGAAGAGTGTTTTTAATATTATTGTTTTGGTTACCAATGAAATAGGTGAGCAAAACCCGCATAGGCAAAATCCCAATGAAATAAAATGAGCTGAAATGACTTACTGTAACTAATGAGCGCATTTAGGAGCTGGTTTGGGTACAAGCAGTACTTGGCAAATCTTATAAATTCAGAACTAGTAAATACTGGAGGATTTAAACCTAATTAAATCTTAAGAAATTGTTTATAAGATAATATAAGACATAGAAAATAAGAATAACATGGCATTTAAAAAGGTGATTTGGCCAGATTCAAACAAACAAGTCCATATAGTAAGAAAAAGCTAGCGAAATCTTTCTACAGCAGTAGGAATTTATGAAGTTATATCCAGCATTGCTCTTACAGAATGCATGTAAAGTACTAAACCCTAAACAAAACCAGAGAAATACGTAACGGTGGATGTTCCATTACCTTCTTTCAGCTCCAAAATCCAAGCTTTCCACTCATGTTCTCTAGGTTTTAAACCCGTCGGAGGAACATGGAGAATCAGCAGGGTCAGCTATTTATTCTCGGATTTTCGCTGTTCTTTTCTGTAGTGGGTTTGGCGTTGACCGAATTAAGGTTGTTCACACAGACGCAGTGTTCACACCGAACGCCCGAAAAGGAATTTAAAATCTGAATCTGATGATTGTGCTTTCGCCCCATGTAGTTGACTTTCTGCGATATTTGCATAAATCCTGTTCAGAATATTACTATTTTCAAAAAAGTAATCTAGTCAGGAAATATGCTCGGGGTAGGGTGTAAATGAGTCGAATATGAGCGAGTCCAGACTTAGCTCGTGTTCGACTCATTTATATTTTGAGCTCAAAAAGTGTGTTCATGTTCGGCTCGTTTGCTTAGCGAGCCGAACACTAGCTGTTCACGAACAAAGAGTCGTTTTGTCAACCATAATTAAGGTTGTAAACGAGCCGAGCTTGAGCGAGCTCAGACTTGTCTCATGTTCGGCTTGTGAACAGTGTATTCGTGTTCAGCTCGATTTAAATATTTGTGTTCGTGTTCGGCTCAAAATTGGCTCGTTAAACTAAAATTGAGAAAAATAGATATAATGTGAGATTCGAACCTGGATCAAATCTATACAAAAGAAAACACTAACTACATTGCTACATGAGGCATTATGATTTAAATTTAGACATAAATATATATAATATATTATTATATAAATAATATATGTAATATATTGTTATATAAAAAA
>JXCR01146593.1:290466-302218 GCA_002079205.1 Phalaenopsis hybrid cultivar | reverse complement strand
AAGCTTAATTGGCTTATCATTATGATATAGATCGCATATAACTGTTTGCATATTCGATTGATTCTATAGTTTTCATTAAATACATTGAGTTTGCAATGTATTTTTAAATATGCTAATTATATCATTAATTTGCTAATCAAGAAAATAAACTTTGATTATTAATATTCATTAATTAACTATTTTATATGTAAACAAATTTAATCTATTTTAGATGTTTCATATATTACATTAATATTTTCTGAATGTATTGATTATGCTTAATTTAGTGCTACATACATAATTATGCTACACAAAAACTTTTAGTTTGATTATGTCTTTATTGAGTTCATTCAGTTATTAACATTTATTTTGACACATAATATCATATGTTTTAGTTTTATATTCATCTAATTTTGAAGTAATGTCCTTGATGACTTCCAGAACCTAATCCATGAAGCATGATCCATAAGTTTCGCTTCTAGAAATAAGAAGTTGATGCAATCCTTAAACTAGGTAACTATTCATCTTCCCTTCTTTGTTTTATTTTATTTTATTTATTTATTTATTTTGACAGACCTTACAAGCTCTACAATACTCCTTAAAGTGGCAGTCAAAAAACTTTAGTTTTCTTTATTAAATTTTTATATTTTCGGTGGACTATAAGACTTAACTAATTTATACATTGTTTGTTGATGTTTTGTATTTTGTTAACCATACAAAGTCATTGCTATTTTCACAGCAAAGGGAGAGCTAATATGTTATTGGGTTCCCCGTGGTTCAGAATCCATATCAATAGCAAATATTTTCGATGTTTTTTGCCAGAAAATGTCAAAATTGTATCACAACATCAAACTTGAATACAGCACAAAAGTAACACATCACCAAATGAATCCCTATAAAAAAACCACAACAAAAACAAACCTTTAGTTGCGTCCTATTAGAACACAACAGAAAATGTCAGCAACCCTTTTTCTCCGTTGCGTCCTATTGAGTGTGATATTTTCATTTAATTTTAATAAATTAAAATTATCTTTTTATAGAATATGCCAAAATCATTTTAGGTTTATATCTGTCTTTCTTAGCATAAGTTAACTTTAAAACATCTACAATCCTAACCAGATCATCACATGGTTGACGTTTAGTGTGACCAAACAATGTAAGACAACTCTCTCTAATCTTGTCCGTCACTGGAGCTCCACACTCTATCACGGATATATTCATTTCACATTTTGTCTCTAAGGTCAAGCTACTCATTCACCTAAGCATTCTCATCTCAGTAACACTTAACTTTGTTTTATGCTTTTCTTTTAAAGGCCAACATTCTGCACCATAGAGCTTTGCAAGACTCACCACCATCTTATAAAATTTTAAGTTTAGTATAAGCAATACTTTTCTATCACACAATAGGCCCAATTCATTCCTCGACTTCAAACAACCAACTTGAATTCTATTAATAACATCCCCGCCTATATCACGTTAAGTTTGAACAATAGAACCGAGATATCTAAAATGTTGACACCTTTTAATAATTTGAACACCCATAACTACAACTCTACCACTAGAGTTGCTACTACTACAATTACATTCTATGTATTCAGTTTTAGTTCTACTCAAACGAAGGTCTTTAGACTCCAATGTAGATCTCCATAATTCAACTTTTTCCCGAACTCTATCTCTAGTCTTATCCACAAGAAAGATATCATCAATAAAAAACATACACCAAGGTACATCCTCCTGTAAATGTCCAGAAAGAGCATCAAAAAGATATGAGCCTAAAGCCAATATGTAATGTAACCCAAATGAAATAGGAAAATCATTGGTCAATCCTCATTCTAGTAGAACACAACAGCTCTAGTACAGACATCTTTAATGAATTGAATATAAGTCGTATCAATACTTTTGTTCTCTAGAACACTTCAAAGGACTTGTCTTGGAACCTTATCGTAAGTTTTTTTTCCAAATCAATAAAGATCATATCTACATCCTCCTTTTTCTAAATGAATCCCTAAAAAAATATAAAAAGAAAAAAGGAAATAAAAAAAACTTAACCAATAAACATTCTGTATACAACGTAATTGGTTTGAAGGAATTAAACCAAAACGTAAAGTTCATGCAGAATATGCATAAATGTGATTTAGTCCATAAGGCAGAAGAAAAAAAAAATAACTACAGTATATATATAATTAGAGAGTTCATATAGAAGCTACCTCATCCTCAGTGTCGGGCTGCCTTGCGGCACGAATAAAACTATTTTTCAGGGCCGTTGAGCTTAGTTCCTGATTGAGAGCATCAGAATAAGACTGCATAAAAGTATCTTCAGTGTCATCATATATAGCATTTTCACCCATATCATCATCTTCTTCTGAATCTTCTGAAGCAGAAAACNCGAATAAAACTATTTTTCAGGGCCGTTGAGCTTAGTTCCTGATTGAGAGCATCAGAATAAGACTGCATAAAATTATCTTCAGAGTCATCATATATAGCATTTTCACCCATGTCATCATCTTCTTCTGAATCTTCTAAAGCAGAAACAACCAATGATAAATAGACGAGGCTAACAGAATGTTAAAGATTACTTAAAAAAAAATAAAGGGGGTTCGGGGGAGGGGAGGGTGCGGTGGGTTTGACATACATGCCTGCCACACAATTCCTAAGCTTGTTTACATATCTAACATCCAAAATTTGATATTTACATTCATAACACCTTGTCATAAACCTATGCATGAAAATATGTATTTCACTGTTAAAAAATAGTGATTGTGATATTTTTTATGTGATGTTAAATATTTGAGTGACATGCATGTAAATATAAATGTTTAAGTGTTAGGTATATAAATACATAAGAATTGTGTGGTATGCATGTAAATGCCTCACAAAAACAAGAGCACATTTTCTGTCCGGACTCCTGACGTAGCTCTACGTGCTGCGGAGTTTATTTCTGAATTATTTTCAGGTTATTTTCAATAATGTCAAAATAACCCAAAAATAAAGACCGCGGGTTATTTTTGGGTTATTTCAGGACACATAAATAACATGAAAATAACTCAGGAATAACTTCCGCGGCACGTAGAACTACGTCAGTAGTCCACACAGCAAAATTAGGTCAAAAACAAAAAGTTTTAGCCAAAGGAACCAACAAAGATAGCATGGCAAGATGAGTTACCACACGCAAAATATGCACCATAACAATTTGTTCCGTAGGTGCTCAAGGGGCAATTTTGCCTTTTATTAGCTTTAAAAAATTGAGTCTTTTATTATTTATTATTGTTTAGTATAAATGGACACTAATAGGTTTAGGCTTGGGTATGTACAAGGTTATTGTTAGAATATTAGGCTTAGGGTTTAGGAGAGATTTACTACCCGTTGATTTATAGGAATTGATAGAGATCGTCTACCTCTCCAAATATAGGTGCTTATCTTTGAATTCGTCTTTAGTGTTTGATGTTCTTGCAATAAAATATTATTTACCTTAATTTTTGTCAAGAATCTCATCAAGTGGTATCAGAACATTAGATCTTGGAAGAAAAACGGAACAAAGGAAGGGATCGCAGATCAGAGCATCTAGATCGATCATCAGATCGAGAGCTGGGAAGTCGATGCGATCGAACTAATCTATTGTGGCGATAGAGTCACGACCGCGCTAGTTGGGGAACACTGGTGAAATCGTGGTCATTTGGGAGGAGAAAAGATTGCAGTGTACAATCGCAATAGAGCTAACTGGGAAGCGACGACGGGATCACAACTTGCAGCTTGCTACAATATAGTTGTGATCGACTATATGGACCGCAACATCAGAATTGCAAGGAAACAAAATCAAGATCACAAGGAAGCCAAATCACAAAGTTGAGATACTCAGGGAAGCAAAATCGAGATAACATGTTGAGTATTGTGATAAAGCCACAATCAGAGCTAGCTGGGGAAGCCGACGACGAGATCACAGGAAGGGATCACAACATACAAAGCTAACAGTCGTTCAAGTTGACCTATCTAAAAGCAAACGCCTTAGGTTCGTACAATGACCGAATATCACGATAGAATTATAATTCAAACAAGATTGGAGGATGACAGTGGGACTTTAACTTACATTTATTTCATCTTTTTTTGATAAAAAATCTTCCGACAAACAATGATGACCAAGAAAGTAGATGCTTCGGAGGAAAAATTGAGGTAGCATGTCAACTAAAACATATCTGAAATGAAGGATTTCCCGTCGATGGACGAACTATTTATGTCCATAGAAGGGTGGTGTTTGTCCATGAAGAGCAGATTTATGACCCAAGTAGAAATGATGAAGAAACTAATTGAGTTTCAAGCAAACTCACAACAGCCTGGAGAAGGATCGATTAGAAGCATCAAGAGTAGACTAGAGCAGCAACCCTTAGAAGAAACAATGCAACATTTGGAAAGGGAAACAAGTATCAATAGGCGGAATGAGACGACATGCGATTAGAGACTAGAGAGAATCGAATTGAAGAATTTTGGCCTGGAACAAAGAACCAGTTGGGTGGGACACCTGCAGAGGGCTGTATCGAACTCTGCCATCACTTTTGCTACAACAGCCATCCAGACGAAATGGTGAGATGAGCCTATGAGGACATGCGGGTTGACTATGGAGAGAGCCAAACATATGGAAGGAGAGAATTCAATATAGAATGCGGAATGGAAATCAACCCCGCTTCATGAGCAGAATGGACTTCAGTCTAGAGAATTGAGGAAGAAACTTGCGTATAAGAAAGTTAAAGATGTCGATCCTCGAGCGGGAAGGGGATGAAGAAATAGAGGAAGCTAGGGTGGAGGAAAACCTTCATTTTTTTCCAACTTGAGGACAATGTATTTTTTGGGAGGGGAGTGTTGTTATGTCGGTGCCTAAGAGGCAATTCAGTCTTTCATTAACCTAAGGGCAATTGAGTCTTTTATTTTTTATTATTGTTTAGCATAAATAGACCCTAATAGGTTTAGGGTTGAGTATGCATAAGATTTTTATCTTTGAGTCTTAGGAATAGGATTTGTGAAAGATTTCCTACCTCTCGAATCGTAGGAATTGGGAACGATCATATACCCCTTAAAATTTAGGTGCTTATCTTTATATTTGAGTGTCTGATGTTCTTGCAATAAAATATTATTTTCCCTAATTTCTGCAAAAAAAATCAGACCAACCTTCAACACATCTATGGGCTCAGCTTTATGAGTATGTATCCCATTCATATCTTTGTGTGGCTTTGGTTTCAAGTATTAACTTGGTTTAGTGAAAATCTTTTGCACAACTAATAATTTCCTCTACCACATTAGTTTATGTTAATTCTATATACATGTCTTATTTGTGCATTTTCTATAATCCTTTGTCTGTGCCCTCAGCATCTCAATTGATCCCTACTAGTATTACAACTCATGTATATTAACATTCCCCTTGTTGCCTTAGTTAGCTTGACTATAAGTGAATTTATTAAGGCTAAATACTTTAATTCATATAATAGTGAAAGTTGTGGTTTTATAAATAATATATACATCTTTTTATGATGTTCCCTTCATATAGAACTTCAATAGCATTCATTTTAATAACCCGGACTTAACACAAAATTATATTCTCATCAATTTTTCAAATCTTTTGTTAATGATTACAAGATGGCTAGCCTATAAAAAAAAGGAATCACTTGATATGCCAGTATTATCAAATAAATATCAATTTCACCATCACCAAAATAGCATCTTATATATTCAAAAGTTTTAATTCTGATGCCTTATCCTCTAAAATTTCATCCATTTTCTTCAACTTTTCATTTATTTCAATTAAAGACACTTATAAAACAATGTCATTTTCATATAGCATATAGAAGGATAACCTACTTTAAATATTTTCATAAGCATTCATGACCAACACAACGAACATGCAAGGCATATTAATCCTTGATGAATCATATTATTAATGCTCGATGCAGGAGAGATGGTTTAAATGTCACAAGTAATGCTATGGGCAGACTATTACATGAGTGTTTGCAAGTATATTATGCAGGGATGTAGTCTTCCCGACTCCTAAAATTTATACATGAACGAAGTTTTGAGAATCGTTCGAATTAGGCGATGATAGAAACCGTGGGAATCAGGGGGGTTGTCGATAACTGCTAAGTTGGAGGAAGTCCAACCTTTATCTATAGTTTATATGGCTTTTCGGCCAGGGTGACGCCTATGATGAAAGAACATGTAAATAGTTGAACATATACATTAGGCAAGGGACATTACTATAATATGTTATGAACTACATTGCTATGATAATATATTATGAACATGTTTTTTATTATACTTATGATTTCATGCCTACGACCAATATGCTACATTGTAATCTTGAGTATGTTTTTTTTTTTTTCATGTTCTCTACTATATTAGTATGTTATGATTTGTGTATAGACATGTATAGTTTCATATGAACATGCACTTTGTTTCTTTTTCATGTATAAAATTTTATATTAGTTTTGATTATTTCTTTGAGCTCATTACTCATTCTTTATTGTTGTCTTCCAGGTATGGGCAACAAGCACGAGGGCGAGCATGCATGTGTCTTTGTATAACTTTTGCACAATAGTTTTGGAAGTGTGTACAAATATTTTGTGCACGTATTTTTATTATATTAGATTTAGCAAGTCATATTTTGGAAGATATGATTTTCATGCCTCCGAGTATGTATATAAATTAAAATGCATCACGTCTGTTGTGACGATCTAGTTAAACTAATTCATCACCCGCTAGGTCCTGATTATACAAGTCAGGAAGAGTGATTATGAGAGTTGGCCTGACAAAATTGTCACCCTCTATCGCACTACGTTTGACCCTACCAGGCGGGTAAGTTGGGGTGTGACCGGGGTGTGACCGGGAAGGCATTGTCAGTGGTTGAAACCGTAGAAAAGAGTAATCGGGAGGTTGTTTGTGGGCGGCTACAACGATGAAGGGTGGCCAGACAGTGGTAAACAACACAAAAGATTGGAGAGGCAACAACAGTGAAGGTGGAAGGCAAAGACAGCGAAGCAGAAGACCGGGAACTGCATCAGCAACCAAGGCAGTGCGGATGATGGAAAAGTGGGAGATAAATACCATGACGAAACTAAAACTAGAAAATCATAATAATATGAGATACTAAATATCCAACAATATNCTGTCCTTCAGTAATTACTAATTGCTATTTGGCTCATTCAAATCAAAATACATTTAGGACCATATGTACATCTCTAGATTGTATATCATAAAAATATGTGAGGTTAACCCACCACCTCCACGTACNTACTACCCGTTGATTTGTAGGAATTGATAGAGATCGTCTACCTCTCAAAATATAGGTGCTTATCTTTGAATTCGTCTTGAGTGTTTGATGTCCTTGCAATAAAATATTATTTACCCTAATTATTGTCAAGAATCGCATCAAGTGGTATCGGAACATTAGATCTTGGAAGAAGAAGGGAACAGAGGAAGGGATCTCAAATCAGNTACTACCCGTTGATTTGTAGGAATTGATAGAGATCGTCTACCTCTCAAAATATAGGTGCTTATCTTTGAATTTGTCTTGAGTGTTTGATGTCCTTGCAATAAAATATTATTTACCCTAATTTTTGTCAAAAATCGCATCAAGTGGTATCAGAACATTAGATCTTGGAAGAAGAAGGGAACAGAGGAAGGGATCGCAAATCATAGCGTCTGGATCGATTGGATCGAGAGCTGGGAAGTCGACGCGATCGAACTAATCTATCGTGACGATAGAGTGGCGATCGCGCTAGTTGGGGAAGATTGGCGAAATCGCGGTCATTTGGGAGGAGAAAAGATTGCAGTGTACAGTCGCAATAGAGCTAACTGGGAAGCGATGACGGGATCACAACTTGCAGCTTGCTGCAATACAGTTGTGATCGACTATATGAACCG
Organism: Phalaenopsis hybrid cultivar; assembly: GCA_002079205.1. Lineage (NCBI taxonomy): Eukaryota > Viridiplantae > Streptophyta > Magnoliopsida > Asparagales > Orchidaceae > Phalaenopsis > Phalaenopsis hybrid cultivar. The sequence goes on along the minus strand of JXCR01146593.1, from coordinate 294,337 downwards.
CAACATCAAAATTGCAAGGAAACAAAATCAAGATTACAAGGAAGCCAAATCACAACGTCAAGATACTCAGGGAAGCAAAATCGAGATAGCATGTTGAATACTATGATAAAGCCGCAATCAGAGCCAGCTGGAGAAGCCAGCGACGAGATCACAAGAAGGGATCATAACATACAGAGCTAACAGTCGTTCAAGTTGACCTATCTAAAAGCAAACTCCTTAGGGTCGTACAATGATCTAATATCATGATAGAATTATGATTCAAACAAGCTTGGAGGATGACAGTGGGACTTTAACTTACATTATTTTCATCTTTTGTGATAAAAAATCTTCCGACAAACAATGATGATCAAGAAAGTAATGCTTGAAAGGAGAAATTGGGGGAGCATGTCAACCAAAACATATCTAAAATGGAGGAATATTTCCCGTCGATGGATGAGCTATTTATGTCCATAGAAGGGTGGTGTTTGTCCATGAAGAGCAGATTTATGACCCAAGTAGAAATGATGAATAAACTAATTGAGTTTCAAGCAAACTCGCGACAACCTGGAGTAGGATCGATTAGAAGCATCAAGAGCAGACTAGAGCAGTAGCCCTTAGAAGAAATAATGCAACATTCAGACAGTGGAAACAAGCATCAATAGGCGGAATGGGACGGCATGTGATTAGAGACTAGAGAGAATCAAATCGAAGAATTTTGGCCTGGAACAAAGAACAACGTTGGGTGGGACACCTGCAGAGGGCTGCATCGAACTGTGCCATCACTTTTGCTACAATAGCCATCCGGACGAAATGGTGAGACGAGCCTATGAGGACAAGCAGGTTGACTATGGAGAGAGCCAAACTTATGGAAGGAGGGAATTCAATATAGAATGTGAAATGGAAACCAACCCCGCTTCATGGGCAGAATGGACTTCAGTCTAGAGAATTGAGGAAGAGACTTGCGTATAAGAAAGTTAAAGATGTCGATCCTCGAGGGGGAAGGGGATGAAGAAATAGAGGAAGCTAGGGTGGAGGAAAACCTTCATTTTTTCTAACTTGAGGACAATGTATTTTTTGGGAGGGGAGTGTTGTTATGTCGGTGCCTAAGAGTCAATTCAATTTTTTATTAACCTAAGGGCAATTGAGTCTTTTATTATTTATTATTGTTTAGTATAAATAGACCCTAATAGGTTTAGGGTTGGGCATGCATAAGATTTTTATCTTTGAGTCTTGGATTACATTTCATCCATTTTCTTCAACTTTTCATTTATTTCAATTAATAAACAATGTCATTTTCATATAGCATATAGAAGGATAACCAACTTTGAATATTTTCATAAGCATTCATGACCAACACAACGAACATGTAAGGCATATTAATCCTTGATGAATCATATTATTATTGTGAAATCTTTAGTCCAACTATTTCTAATGCAACTTAACGCACCTTTATGAGTTATTATCAATAATAATATAAAGCAAAAAAAGTTTTTGCTTTTGCTAATTTTCTTATGCTTTAGTATGGTTACGCTTGAACATTCTTCGAAAGCTTATTTTTTTTTATTTTATAATATTTTATATCCTCACTTAACCAAGAGGTAAATCAGGGATTTTGGTATAAAGGGATGAGTAATCGTAGAAAATTTCTCAAATTCCTTTTGTTTGCGTGCACGTGAATCGGTGGGGGTTTACGAAGAATAGTCCAACCCTAGAGACACCCTTAAGTTTACCTCTAAATTTTCTTACCTATATGAGAACTATTTCTAGGCTCTTAAAAAATAATTATAACAGTTTTCTTAATGAAATTAGCCAACTTATCACAAATTAAATTTTGATTGACTATAGAACACCAATTAACCTCTCTTAATAATTGAAAGATTAGCAACTCCTCACCTTTTATAATAACCCATTTTGATGTAACGAAATTATATCGTTGATTATTTTCTTTAAATTTCTCATATATGCATTCACAACCATACAAATTATGTGATCAAACTTCCTCTTTGATTTTCGGAAATAACTAATTGGTCTTCTTGCTTCTTAAAGAAAGTATATGCCGGATTAAATACTATAGCATAAATATATTTCTATCATCAATTCATAACCATCATGAGGGCTTTCAAAATCGCCACCAGATTTTATTCATAATTGAGTGATTTTTGCTGAAATTTTTAGAAAGCAACCCTCATATTAAAAAGACACTACTAAGACATTTCACCCGATTATAAAGAATATTATAAAGGCCAATATTTATGAAATCATATGCTATCTACGAGCCTCATGTGTCTATACGAGGCGGCGAGCTTGAGACGAGCATGTAGACACTCATCGTAGGGCTGCTTGGTCAAAATAAGTGAAATAATCTCGTGCTAATTTAAGAAAAATAATCTTCTATAGATATTCATATAATTCTATTTTGACACGGATGTATTTAGAACTTCCTACATATTGTAAATGAATACCTGCAATTGAAAATATGAATGCATATTATTTTTTTTACGATATATGTGATGTTATGATCATACTATACTACATATAATTTTGCATATGATATGAATTGTCTGCAACTATTCATTTGTTATACTTCGTGTCTATGCCTACGATACATGTAATGTTTGATAAATGCTCGATGCAGGAGTGATGGTTTAAATGTTAGGAAAAAATGCTATTGGTAGATTATTACATGAGTGTTTGCAAGTATATTATGCAGGGATGTAGTCTTCCCGACTCCTGAAATTTATACATGAACGAAACTCTGAGAACCGTTCGAATTAGGCGATGACAGAAACCGTGGGAATAAGGAGGGTTGTCGATAACTACTAAGTTGGAGGAAGTCCAACATTTATCGATAGTTTATATGGTTTTTCGGCTAGGGTGACAACCCATGATGAAAGAACATGTAAATAGTTGAACATATACATTAAGCAAGTGACATTACTATGATATGTTATGAACGACATTGCTATGATAATATATTATGAACATGTTTTTGATTAAACTTATGATTTCATGCTTACGACCAACATGTTATATTGTAAACTTGATTATGTTTTTTTTTTCATGTTCTCTACTATGTTAGTATGTTATGATTTGTGTATAGACATGTATAGTTTCATACGAACATGCACTTTGTTTCTTTTTCATGTATAAAATTTTATATTAGTTTTGATTATTTCTCTGAGCTCGTTACTCATTCTTTTTTGTTGCCTTCCAGGTATGGGCAACAAGCACTAAGGCGAGTATGCAGGTGTCTTTGTATAACTTTTGTATAGCAGTTTTGGAAGTGTGTACAAATATTTTGTGTACGTATTTTTATTATATTTGATTTAGCAAGCCATATTTTGGATGATACGATTTTCATGCTTTCAAGTATGTATATGAAATAAAATGCATCACGTATGTTGTGACGAACTAATTAAAGTAATTCATCACCCACTGGATCCTGATTATACAAGTCAGGAAGAGTGACTATGAGAGTTGGTTTAACAAAATTGTCAGTCTCTGGAAGACAATGTAAGTGGTTGAAACCGTAGAAAACAGTAACCGGGAGGTTGTTCGTGGGCGGCTACAACGATGAAGGGTGGCTAGACAGTGGTAAACAACAACACAAAAGATTGGAGAGGCAACAACAGTGAAGGTGCAAGGCAGAGACAGCGATTGCAGCGAAACAGAAGGCCGAGAACTGTAGCGGCAACCAAGGCAGTGCGGATGATGGAAAAGTGGGAGATAAATACCATGACAAAACTAAAACTAGAAAATCCTAATAATATGAGATACTAAATATCCAACAGTAGAGAAACAAACAAATAAAAAAGGGATAATTACATCCAGACCACCCAAAACATTGATATTTACAAAAAAACTACCCATGAGATTTTATTGAACTACCGAA
>JXCR01146593.1:253972-289508 GCA_002079205.1 Phalaenopsis hybrid cultivar | reverse complement strand
ATTTAGAAAAAGCTTACGATAAGGTTCCAAGAGATATCCTTTGGAGAGTTCTTGAGAAGAAGNTTTATCCTATTTCTTCCAAACTCAAGCAGTACAATCTTACCAATTAGTTATTTTTAATGCAACATTTTTTTTATCTGACTTCTTATGTTTCCGATATATGTTTTCAATTTTCCTATGTTTAGCACATGGATTCAAAATTATAATTTTTTATCTAAGAGATTTGAAGCAACGAGGAATATAAACAATTCCATTTGTACATAGATGTTNTTGGTGTCTGGAATGCGCTTCACATCATATTAAACTTCTTGCTTTATCCTATTTCTTCCAAACTCAAGCAGTGCAATCTTACCAATTAGTTATTTTTAATGCAACATTTTTTTTATCTTACTTCTTATGTTTCCGATATATGTTTTCAATTTTCCTATGTTTAGCACATGGATTCAAAATTATAATTTTTTATCTACAGAGATTTGAAGCAATCAAAATAAACAAGCGAGGAATATAAACAATTCCATTTGTACATAGATGTCATCCATCTCTTTCAAAGGACCACCCCTCAATTTAAAAATATACTCCATTGACTTGAGCTGTCTAAAGGAATAATTATATTAAAAGAATGATTAGAATGGCATTTTGAAAAATACTATAATTGAAAAAAAACTCAAGTGGTTTGAATATGTACAGTTAACATTAAAAAATATAACAAATAAACAAGCATATAAATTAGTATCCAATAATTCTCAAAAGGAGAGGAGATTGGCCTAAGAAATATGGACAAAAGATCTTCAAAAGAATTAGTGATGAACAAGTATCTTAGGTCATGCCGTGATACTATTTTCTTACTAATTTTTTAAAAATTACTCGGTGAAAAATAACTTGAGCGGCTTTGGATTTTAGAAATGTCAACAGTAATTTATGTTAACGATCTACTTGTCTTGCAAGATGTTTTCCCTAGCCAAAGTTGGTCACGAAAAAAATCAAGTTATGGCAGATAAACGTTAAAACATAAATGAGCTAAACGAAACAGAAGCACATGAATAAAAAAGAGTTAAAACAACCCCAGTAAAAGAAAGGGACGTTTACATATCACACAATTCTTATGTATTTACATATCTAAAACCTAAACTTAACTTTTGACATTTATATCACCCAAATCTTTCTTATCACATAACACTGTTGTTGCCGGTCCCAAGCCCGGATGCCAAAAGTGAAGGGTTGCGTTAGGTAGTCGACAACTAGCGTAAAACTTGTCGAAAAAAAATCATGACATGAATCCTTTTGATCATTTTGTAAGTGCTAGGACGTTTCCTGGAAACGATGAGCTGTATAGCCTGAAAACAGTGAAAAGTGTGCAAGGGCTGCTACACCGGCGTCCAGGTGCGTGTTAAAGAAGCAAGGGTTCCCACATTTCGGGTGAATGCGGGTAAAGAAGTTAATCCATAAAACCTAATGAAACTAATATTATGATAGGATCTTGGAATATAGGCACTCTCAATGGTAAATTAATGATAATATTAGGATAGGATCTTGGAATATAGGTACTCTCAATGGTAAATTAATGGAATTAGTTGATATTACGATTCATAGAAAAATTAATAGCTTATGTATTCAAGAAACTAAGTGGGTTGGAGAAAAGACTAAGGTGAATGATAATTTAGGTTTTAAACTTTGATAGTCTAGTAAGAGTCGCACTAGAAATGGTGTAGGTGTAATTATAGATAAGAGTTTGAAAGATAATGTTGTAAAAACTAATAGAGTTGGTGCTAGAATTATATCCGTTAAAATTATCATTGATACTAAGATTTTAAATATTATAAGTGTTTATGCTCCTCAAATAGGTTTAGATACTGGATCTAAAGTTAATTTTTGGAATAACTTAGAAGACTTAATACAAATGATACCTCTTGAAGAAAGATTTAAATGAACATGTCAGTAGAGTGGTAGAAGATTTCAGAAATATTCATGATGGTTACGGTTTTGGAGTAACTAATGAAGAAGATATAGTTATTTTAGATTTTGCTTTAGCGTATGATTTTGTTATTACAAATACTTTATTCAAGAAAAGATGAACATCTTATTACTTATAAGAGTGGATCTAATAAAACACAAATTGATTATTTTCTTATGGGAAGAAAAGATCGTCGCGATTGTAAAGATTGTAAGGTCATTCCAAGTGAAAATTTAAGTACCCAACATCTTTTATTAGTTTTAGATTTTAAGATTAAGAGTTGTAAAATAAAAAAAATTATGACTCATCATTGCAGAATTAGATGGAGAAACTTAAAAGACACAAATGAAATTATTTTTTAGTAAAATTCAATATTCAAAATTTAGGAAATTCATGAAGAAGCAAATGTGATATGGGATAAAGTAACAAACACTATTAAACAAGTAGCAAAAGATGTGCTTGAAGAATCAAAAGAAAAAATATTTATAAATAAAAATAGCTGGTGGTGGAATAATAATGTGCAAGGAAAGATAAAATATAAGAAGTTATGTTATAAAAATTAGTTTAAATGTAAAAGCTTAGAGAACTGGGAAAAATATCAAACGGTCTGCAGGGAGTCTAAAAGAACAATCTGTGACGCTAAAATTCTGCTTTTAATAATCTTTCTAATATATTAGATACTAAAGAGGGTGAAAAATATATGTATAAACTAGTCAAACAAAGAGAAAAGAAAAGTAAAGATTTAACTCAAGTAAAGTGTATTAAAGATGAAAATCAAAAAGTATTTTTCTTAGAAAAAGATATTCAACATAGATGGGTGAGTTACTTTGATAAAGTTTTTAATAAAGTTTCTGAAAATACGATCGACCTTAGTGATTTTAATATCGTAAATTATAATAAAACGTTTCATTTTTACTGTCGCATTAGCAAAAAAATAAGTTGATGAGAAGAAAACCAAGGGTGGAAAGTCTGTAGGACCTGATGATATTCCAATTGAAGTGTGGAAATATTTATAATAAAACGTTTCATTTTTTCCGTCGCATTAGTAAAAAAGAAGTTGAGGAGGCTTTAAAGAATAAAACGTTTCATTTTTACCGTCGCATTAGCAAAAAAGAAGTTGACGAGGCTTTAAAGAAAACATGGAAAGTAAGGACCTGATGATATCCCAATTGAAGTGTGGAAATATTTGGGAGATTTGGGAGTTTCTTGGCATACTAAACTTTTACTGTCACATTAGTAAAAAAGAAGTTGAGGAGGCTTTAAAGAAAACCAAGGGTGGAAAATCTGTAGGACTTTAAAGGGGAAATATTTGGGAGATTTGGGAGTTTCTTGGCTTACTAAACTCTTTAATATTATTTTAAAAACTCGTCGCATTAGTAAAAAAGAAAACCAATGGTGGAAAGTCTGTAGGACCTGATGATATCCCAAATGAAATATGTAAATGTTAAGATTTGGGACTTCTTGGCTTATAAACTCTTTAATATTATTTTAAAAACTAAAAAGATGCCTGAGGAGTGGAGGAAGAGTATTTCGGTCCTCATTTTTAAGAATAAAGGAGATGCACAATAGTGTGCAAATTATAGAGGAACAAGTTGATGTGTCATACTTTAAAATTATGGGAGAGGGTAATTGAACATAGGTTAAGATAGGAATTAAGTTGGTGCCATACTTTAAAATTATGGGAGAGGGTAATTGAACACGGTTAAGACAAAGTTGATGTGTCATACTTTAAAATTATGGGAGAGGGTAATTGAATATAGGTTAAGACGCATCATTTTCTCATAATCAATTTTGGATTTATGTCGGGTAGGTCTACTATGGAAGCTATACATTTATTGAGAGGTTTGATGGAGAAGGTGNGAAATGTCAACAGTAATTTATGTTAACGATCTACTTGTCTTGCAAGATGTTTTCCCTAGCCAAAGTTGGTCATGAAAAAAATCAAGTTATGGCAGATAAACGTTAAAACATAAATGGGCTAAACCAAACAGAAGCACATGAATAAAAAAGAGTTAAAACAACCCCAGTAAAAGAAAGGGACGTTTACATACATACCACACAATTCTTATGTATTTACATATCTAAAACCTAAACTTAACTTTTTTCATTTATACCACCCAAATCTTACTTGTCACATAAAAAATACCCACATTTTAACTTTTAAAAGATGAAATACACCTTTTCATGCAAAGGTAAAGCGGCATGCCTGTAAAAATTGAAGTATAGGTGTTAGATATATTAATACATAAGAATTAAGTGGTATGTATGTGAATCTTCATACAAAAAATTATGTTTACAGTACCATAAGCATATAAAAAATACAAATTAATGAACAAAACAGCACCAAGCAGTCATCATTTAAAACCATAATATTCACCATTATTATCAACATACCAGTCATCAGGAACCTCAGCTCCCTCAAAGCTTGAAACTTTTCTAACAAAAGCTTGCATAGATTCTGCAACATCCTTAAGATTAAAATCCTTTGTTTGAGAACTAGAACCGCCAAACCGTTCCTCCCCTACTACCATCTCTTCTTTCCTGTGTTTAGACTCATAAGCTTCCATCTCCATTTGTCTCTCTAATATGGCTGAATTTAACTCATCTTCTCCATTATATAACCAGGAATCATCATCTGGAGGAACAATATGCATATCTTTGAAATCATTTATGGAATATACTGAGGTCAGTATTTCATCAATCCTTTTTAGAGGAGCAGTCAGGATGTCCCTGCGACAAAGCCATTCTTCAGAAAACAGTCAAAATTGTTTATATTTCATAACAAATATGCTCACATAACTTGGAAATGTGCAACACTGAATTGATCGAAAGTTAGATTTACAAAACTTCTTTATAGCTATAAACCTCCATAAGATGAGTTCTTGCCAGTGCGTGTTACACTGAAAGTAAAACTAGAAATAAATTCAGGGCTCCATCTCAAATTAATTCCATTTTCATGTCAAAGGATTTATGTCATCAATGTTTTTTCATGTTTCAAAAACACTCTTGAGTTTTGACAAAATCCTTATGTAAAAGTCATTGATAATAAAATCTAGCATGCCAGACAAAACTTTCACCATTAATTCTTTTTTAACTAAACTTGGTGTCAATCGAAGTTCAATTAAACCTTTCTAATAGCCTGTAATGATGCATTTAGTTCATCACTCCTATACCTTCTCATTCTACAATAAATAATGGCATCAGTCTGCAACTTCTGTTCTGGCATGGAAATTAATTTATTTTAGTACTTCCACCTGAATGTATAATAAGCATACGACTTCTCTATTTGTGCTTTTTCTAAACTGCAAATGGGGTAAGAAATGAGCAAGACGCCCCATTAAAAAAAAAGATGATTTATATGCATGTCACACAACTCCAATGTATTTACATATCGAACACTAAACTTTGTTGTTTGCAACATTTTACGTAGGCATGAAAAGGTATTTCTCACTGTTAAAGTTAGTAATAGTGATATTTTTTTATTTGAGATTAAAGGTTTGAGTATTATAAATGTAAACATCAGTATAGATGTTAGAGATTTAAATACAAAGGAATAATGTAGTATGCATGTAAATGTCCCAAACAAAAATATTAAAGGTTTGGACCAGATTAGTTGAACAGACTTAGTTATCTCACAGCCAAAAAAAAGAAGCAGTGAGCATGTCCCTCTTAATTTCCAAATGAGAGAACATAAAAAGGAGCAAAAATAGAGAGAGAAAATAAGTGAGAGAAAAAACATAGAGAGAGAGAAATTGAGCCAAAAAAAACAAAACAAAACTTTGTTTGTGAGCAAGGTCTTGAATGATGTGCTCACCGATGACTTGATGGAGACAAAATAAAGATGGTGCGATGCCCCCAACTCCTCGTTTTAACATCCTCTTCAACCATGGCAAGAGATAATTGACTGAGGATTGTGAGCAAATCTTTGAAATTAGATCTTTCCTTCCCTTAGCTTTCCACCTCTTCATCTAAAGATTAGGATTGGAAACCCCAACTCAAATAAAAAGAGATTTTTCAATGTTTTAAGGTCTAAAAGTCACATGGAATAGGTTTCATCCAAGCTTGGTTGGAGGGCTTCATAATTGATATAAGAACAATAGTGCATCATGTCATTTTCATCAAATTATATTTGAAATTAATAAATGATGCATAGGATAAAGATGAATGGATCACCAATTAGATTAAATATTAATTTGGAGAGAAATACTTGATGGTAAAGTTTAGGGTGAAAATTTTTAAACTGGAAAGCAGCATCCTCATTTGAATATTTGCATGTTAAAGAGTTACAAACAAAAGGTTTGGAGTGGGATTTTGATGTATTATTTATATTTGCAATAAGTTGTTTAAAATATAAGCTTCTAAGTTAACTTAGAGATGAGTGAAGGGCTAATAAGTACAATGGGTAAATTAGATATATTTTTTATTCACAAGTATTTTGAAATTTAATCTTATAAATTAGTTTATGAGTTAGAACAGGTTTAGAGAATAAAATCTTAAATTTATTATATATGAATTATTCATATATCACGCTCCAATCAAATTATATTAATGGGTTAATATAAGCATGTAAGTTGGTTTAAAAAATTATGTAATTCCTTTAATATAAAAGTATTTGGATTATTAACAAAGAAAGATGCAGCATTTATTCATATATTATGTTAACAATAACTCAAATGATTTGTTGCGCACCTTACGCATTGAACTCTGCAAAAAATTACTGACTTATGAGTCATGATTTTTGAAAAAGAAGACTGATGAGTAGGCTTGCATGTGAGCTTTTCACTTTGTGATATGTGACTCTTACTTGTTGAGGACTCATTTTACCAGCATTAATTCATATATTATGTTAACAATAACTCAAATGATTTGTTGCATGCCTTGCGTATTGAACTCGGCAAAAATTACTGATTTATGAGTCGTGAATTTAAAAAAGAAGACTGATGAGTAGGCTTGCATGTGAGTTTTTCACTTTGTGATATGTGAGTCTTACTCGTTGAGAACTAATTATACCCTTTCTCCTTTATGGACACTGCGTAGGTTATTATTTGATAATCTTCACACTTGTATAATTGTAAGTACATATTAGTAAAGCAAATTACAATCGTGCATGAATTTTGTTGACCTATTATTTTGTATATTGTTGCATTTTGGCATGGCACTAGTTCTCAAGTATCCAATATCAATGAGATGTAATTTAATTGATTTGCTTATCTATTTGAATTATGATGTAAATGTGTACCTTTCTTGTCGCATTGTACTCACGGCAACTCATATATTTCTAACTATATTGATATGTTTGAAGGATATGATCGTTAACACTACCACTATTAGGTCCTAGGCCACAAATGTGAAAAGTGGAGGGTTGCATTAGGTAGTCGACAATCAGTATAAAAATTTGTTGAAAAATCATAACATGAATCATTTAAATCATTATATAAATTTTGGGCGTCCCCTAGAAGCAACACGTTGTATAGCCTAAATACAGCGAAGAGTGTGCAAGAGTCACTATACTTTAGAATTTCAATATTTGAGATGTTCATAAAGAAGTTAATTCAATGTTGGATAAAGTAACAAATATTATTAAATAAGTGACAAAAGTTATACTTTGAGAATCAAAATAAAAAGATTTTATAAAAAAAAAAGGTTTGCAGTGAAATAATAATATGAAAGAAAAAATAAAATATAAGAAGTTGTGTTATAAAAATTTATTTAAATGTAAAAACTTAGATAACTGAGAAAAGTATAAGATGACTCGTACGTAGTCTAAAAGTTTGTTTAGAGCAGCTGCAACTTATTAAAAAGTTGTTGCGGGGAAGCTGTGTATCTGTTTGTTTTGTATCAACAGTTGTTTATGATAAAAATATTTTTTTTGCCCCTATATTATTGTGTTGTTTATAATTGCATCAGTCCTAGTTGGACATTTCATACATGAAAATAGAAATCTAATTTGAATATCACAACCAACACACTAACACAACACATTAACCATCTACACACAACATCATCAACACCATCAGACCACCACGACGTCATCACAACCAATACACCACCACCACCACCACACCATCAACATACCACAACCACCACATCAACACACCACAATGTGCAATCCATCCGAGAAAGAGGGCCAACAACCAAGAGCAACCCAACCGAGAGATGTAGTAGCAAAACCAAAATTTAAGTGGGCACACACAGAAGCCACAAATCACAATGAGCAACCTATCTGATATGTCACAAAAAAGAGCAACCCACCAATAGTAACCTGCAAAGACCAACCTACAAATGTCACAGAAAAAATAAGTGCAAATTCTAGGTCCTTTCCTTTTGGACGCCGCAAACCACTAAAATCAAGCCACAAACCACAAACCACATTGAACCAGAAACCACATAGAGCAAAGAGCAAAGGCCTCCAAATTTCAACGGGAAAAAAAATGAAAAATTCCAAAATCCCAACCTTCAAAGAGAGAAATCTGCTTTCTCCGTAGAGCAAAGCCACAAATCGCAAAAAGCAAGTCACACACGGCAATGAACCTTAAACCGCAAAGAGCATACAACATAACAACAAAGAGAAGGGATACAGGATACCAGAGTCGGACGAAGAGCAAAAGAACCAAATGGAGCCGGAAATCGGAGAGAAGCGAGAGAGAAGGCAATAACGTGTTGTCGGAGCCGGAGATCGGAGAGAAGCGACATAGGAGAAGATACTTAGGACAAAGATGCGAGATAGAAGAATGGGGCAGTCTTGTGAGAGAGTTCGAACTATGATGAAGAAGGAGGGTAGCCAGGTAATAAAATTGTGAAAAAATGTGGACTACGGGTTCAAATCCGCAGTCCTCGTTTGATTGCATGGTGACTAAACCGCTGCTGCGCCACTACAACCAAACAAAATTTTCTACGTTTTCCCACATCGCCGCAGAAATAAGCTACCCCAAACGGGCTCTAAGAGAATAATTTGTGATGTTAAAATTCTGTTTTTAATTCTTTTTATAATATATTAAATATTAAAGAGGGTGAAAATATATGTATAAACTAACAAAACAAAGAGAAAAAAAAATTTTAAATTTTAATTAAAGTAAAATTTATTAAAGAAGAAAATCAAAAAGTGATTTTCTTAGAGGAATATATTCACAATAGGTGGGTGAGTTAATTTGATAAACTTTAAAATAAAATTTCTGAAAATACGATCGACCTTAGTGATATTAATATCATTACTAATAACAAAACTTTTACTTTTACCGGAGCATTAGAAAAAAGAAGTTGAGTAGACTTTAAAGAAAGTTTGGGGTGAAAAATCAGTAAGAACTGATGATATCCTAATTGAAGTATGTAAATATCTCAAAGATTTGAGAGTTTCTTGGCTTACTGAACTATTTAATATTAATTTAAAAACTAAAAAGATTCCCAAGAAAATGAGGGAGAGTATTTTGGTCCCCATTTTTAAGAGTAAAGGGAATGCACAAGAGTGTGCAAATTATAGAAGAATTAAGTTAATGTGTCAAACTTTAAATTTATGGGAGAGGAAAATTGAACATAGGTTAAACTGTGATACAAAAATTTCTCATAATCAGTTTGGATTTATGTCGGGCACGTCTACTAATGAAATCATACATTTGCTCAGAGGTTTGACGGAGAGGTGCGGAGAGAGTAAGGACCTGCATATGATTTTTATTGATTTAGAAAAAGCTTACGATAAGATTCCAAGAGAAGTTCTTTGGAGAGTTCTAGAAAAGAAAAGTGTTGATATAACTTATATTCAAGTCATTAAGGATATGTATTCTAGAGTCATTAATTGTGTTCAAACGGAAGGAGGATTTAGCGAGTATTTTCCTATTTAAGTTGAGTTATATCAAGGATCGACATTAAGCCCATATCTTTTTGCTTTAGCTATGGATGCTCTTACTTGAAATTTGCATAATGATGTACCTTGGTATATGCTTTTTGTAGATGATATCCTTTTTGTGGATAACACTAGAGAAATAGTTAAGGAAAAAATTGAATTAAGGATGTCTACATTGGAGTTTAAAAGCCTTCATTTAAGTAAATCTAAAACTGAATACATAAAATGTAATTTTAATAGGAGTTCTAGGGGCTAAGTTGTAACTATGGGCGATCAAATCATTAAAATATGTGAATGTTTTAGATACCTCGGGTCGATTGTTCAAAGTGTTAGTGATATAGATGGGGATGTAAATAGTAGAATTCAGATTGGTTGGTTGAATTGGAGGAATGCATTAGGCCGATTGTCTGATAGAAAAGTATAGCTTAAACTTAAAGGAAAGTTTTATAAGATAGAGGTGAAACTTGCAATGTTTTATAGCGAAGAATGTTAGTCTTCAAAAGAGACACATAAAACAAAGTTAAGTGTTACTAAGAAGAGAATGATTAGGTGGATGAGTCGCTTGAAACTTCGAGACAAAATGTGAAATGAATCTATCCGTGAAAGGGCTGGTGTAGCTCCAGTGGCAGACTGGATTAGAGAGGCTCGTCTTAGATGATTTGGTCACATTAAATGTCGATCACCTGATGATCCGGTTATGAGAGTAGATGTTATAGATTCGACTTAAGAAAGACAGCGGCAGACCTATAAAGACTTGGGCATATTATATATAAAATGATTTTAATCTATTAGATTTAAATGAAAATATGACCACAGTTTAGAAAACTGGACAAGACCTGCAGGTTCAACCGTGAGCAATCCACAGGTTTGGTTATGTTTAGCATAAAAAACCCCTCTGACATTGAACAACCCAAAACCGGATAGAACCAGCAGTTCCTGAACTGGTGAACCGGCTTCGATTCTAAAGAATTGTTCAGTTCATAGGGTACACAAGTCTTGCCAACTTTTTTTAATTTAAATAGTAAAACCAATTGTTAATTTTATTGTGTGGGATTAAAGAAAAAAAGATGAATTGTTTACAAAATAACAAATATAATCTGCTCTAATTCGTTTCAAAGAAATTCAATGTACATACATGCCACCGAATTTTATGTAAACAATGGCATTTACATATATACCACCCAATTTGTGTAATTTACATATCTAACATCTAAACTCTATTTTTTTTTATATTTATACAACCCAAATCACTCATATCACATCAAAAACATCGTTATTACAAAAAAATCAACTTACATACATACCACCCATTTTTATTTATTTACATATCTAACACCTACACTCTATATTTTTATATTTATGCCACCAAAATCATCCATATCAAATAAAACATATCATTATTTTAACTTTTAGCAATTGAAATACACGTTTTCATGCATTGATGAAATTATACGTGAAAATTGAATTTTAGGTTAGATATTTAAATACATAGGAGTTGAGTGGTATGAAAATTTTATGCATTATCATTTTTAAATAGGTTTATGAATTATTAGATCATCCGGTTGAACATCCGGTTCAACCCCGATTCAACCTTTGAACTTGGAGCCTCTCCTTCCAGCAGTTCAATGTCTGGTCTGGTTTCAGAACCTTGAATATGACGCTCAATAGGATACGATGGAGAAAAGGATTCATATAGCCAACCCCACTTAGTGGGATGAAGAATTCTTGTTGTTGTTATTGTTGTTGATTATAATATGATTGTTGGTTGTGTTCTTCTAACTGGTATTTTATAGAATAGCTTGGAAGCAAGCCTGAAATTCAATATGACAACTTTTTAGAGAGTAGTCAATGATTTTTAAATTATCTGAAGGCCATCCTTTAGATTCAAACTTCTGAATACTATGAGAGAAGTATTATAAGATATCATTGATTGATGCCCATTGTTATTTTAGCAATTAGTTGGTAGTCATTTTTCACATCTTTATCTTGATTCTACAAAATGATTATCATTGCATAATAGTTGCTATCTTGTATATTTTGTTACATAAGATTATTCTAGTTGATGCAATAGTTATAATAGTTGTGATATGATATCTTTATAATTAAGCAAGTAGGTTTCCACTACTCAGTTTTTTGTTCTTACAAGCTCGCACATGTTGAATTTGTGAGTTGTGCATTATTGAACTTGATGTTTCTAAATTCATGCTTCAAGAATTATGGGAAAGTGATTTATGTAATATAATTATAAATTTCATCAAATAATTGTTTTATCGGTCTAATTGGATGAATTGTTGTATGATGGATGGTAAGTTGCAATTTTACCTTTGTGACTAAATGGATAGGCGTAACTGAATTTAGATGCTCAAATCATTTATATAGATAACTATGTAATTGTTAGCACGTAATTTTTTTATCGGAATAAATAAAAATTTATTTGCTCATCCTGGTGTGTTGACATGTCGTAAAAAACATTTAGGCCAAATAGACGGTTAGTGATAAATACAGATAGATATGAGCTCATATATTCTAGAAATATCATACAGGTTCTCAATATGAAACCCACCCTATACAAACATATTATAAGTTTATGTTTTGCAGGAAATATTTGTCCAAAAATCTTAAAATACATCAAAGATACTTAAGTTTAAGCATCTTCGCCGGTATTTAAAAGGCCTCCTTACATGTGATCCTGATCCATACAGCAAAAGCTAGATTGTTCAAACAAAGCATTTGCCACCACTAATGCTCTAAAACTTTCAAATAGAGATACTAAAATTAAATATTATGTGAGAAGTAAATTACATCTCATATATAGTACAGAAAGTTAGAAACAAATCATTGTCTTCTTTTTTTTTTTTACATCTTCTCAAGGTTCCCATGCTCATGATCTATATGTATANATGTGAGAAGTAAATTACATCTCATATATAGTACAGAAAGTTAGAAACAAATCATTGTCTTCTTTTTTTTTTCACATCTTCTCAAGGTTCCCATGCTCATGATCTATATGTATGGTAATGGTTACATTATTTAAATAGAAAACTTACCACTGCTAACCCTTATGTTTAATTATCTGCATTCCCCTGCTAAAAAAATTGTATAAATTCAAAGGATCCCATACCTTGTTTGAGAAAATAAAGAACTGCTTTTGTAGTACTCTAATGCGTTATCCATGATTCGTTGGTACTCCTTGGATCCCGGCAGCATCCCATTAAAACATCCGCTCCTCTCCAAACTCTCCTTAAAGGCATCCCACGTACTCCCCTTGCCTTCCTTTCCCNCATTAAACGTCGACCATCTGATGATCCAATTAGGAGAGTAGATGTTTTAGATTCGACTTGTGTTAAGAAAGGTAGAGGTTGAACATAGGAGACATGGGCTTATTGTATAAAAAATGATCTTAATTTACTAGAACTAAATGAAAATATGGCACTAAATAGGACAGGCTTATTGTATAAAAAATGATCTTAATTTATTAGAACTAAATGAAAATATGACACTAAACATGACTCAATGGAGAAAAATCTTATTGTATAAAAAATGATCTTAATTTATTAGAACTAAATGAAAATATGACACTAAATAGATATTGTATTAAAAATGATCTTAATTTACTAGAATTAAATGAAAATATGACACTAAATAGGACTCATTGTATTAAAAATGATCTTAATTTACTAGAACTAAATGAAAATATGACACTAAATAGGACGCTATTAAAAATGATCTTAATTTATTAGAACTAAATGAAAATATGACACTAAATAGGATGCAATATTAAAAATGATCTTAATTTACTAGAACTAAATGAAAATATGACACTAAATAGGACGCAATGGTGATGATCTAAGTTACTAGAACTAAATGAAAATATGATACTAAATAGGACGCAATGGAGAAAAAAGATTCATGTAGCCGACCCCACGTAGTGGGATTAAGTGGACTCAATAATCAATGGAGAAAAAAGATTCATGTAGCCGACCCCACGTAGTGGGATTAAGGCTTTCTTGTTGTTGTAAATCTTTCTTATCACATAAAAAATACCAACATTTTAACTTTTAAAAGATGAAATACACCTTTTCATGCAGAGGTAAAGTGGCATGCCTGTAAAAATTGAAGTATAGGTGTTAGATACATTAATACATAAGAATTAAGTGGTATGTATATAAATCTTCCTACAAAAAATTATGTTTTCAATACTATAAACATATAAAAAAATACAAATTAATGAACAAAACAGCATCAAGCAGTCATCATTTAAAACCATAATATTCACCATTATTATCAACATACCAGTCATCAGGAACCTCAGCTCCCTCAAAGCTTGAAACTTTTCTAACAAAAGCTTGCATAGATTCTGCAACATCCTTAAGATTAAAATCATTTGTTTGAGAACTAGAACCATCAAACCGTTCCCCTACTACCATCTTGTCTTTCCTGTGTTTCGACTCATAAGCTTCCATCTCCATTTGTCTTTCTAATATGGCTGAATTTAACTCATCTTCTCCATTATATAACCAGGAATCATCATCTGGAGGAAGAAGATGCATATCTTTGAAATCATTTATGGAATATACTGAGGTCAGTATTTCATCAATCCTTTTTACAGGAGCAGTCAGGATGTCCCTGCGACAAAGCCATTCTTCAGAAAACAGTCAAAATTGTTTATATTTCAGAAAAAATAAGCTCACAAAACTTAGAGATGTGCAACACTGAATTGATCGAAATTTAGATTTACAAAACTTCTTTAAAGCTATAAACCTCCATAAGATGAGTTCTTGCCAGTGCGTGTTACACTGAAAGTAAAACTAGAAATAAATTCAGGGCATCTCAATTTAAATCCATTTTCATGTCAAAAAATTTATTTCATCAATGTTTTTTTACACTTTGAGTTCTGACAAAACCCTTACGTAAAAGACGTTGATAAGAAAATCTAGCATGCCATACAATACTTTTCACTATTAATTCTTTTTTAACTGAACTTGGTGTCAATCTCAGTTCATTTGAACCTTTCTAATAGCCTGCAAAGATGCATTTAGTTCATCACTCCTATACCTTCTCATTCTACAAGAAACTGTGGCATCACTTGTCTGCAACTTCTGTTCTGGGATGGAAATTATATTATTTTAGTACTTCCACCTGAATGACTTGATGGAGACAAAATAAAGATGGAGCAATGCCCCAACTCCTCGTTTTATCATCCTCTTCAACCATGGCAAGAGATAATTGACTGAGGATTGTGTGCAAATCTTTGAAATTAGATCTTTCCTTCCCTTGGCTTTCCACCTCTTCATCTAGGATTAGGATTGGAAACACTAACTCAAATAAAAAGGATTTTTCAATGTTTTAAGGTCTGAAAGTGAAATGGAATAGGTTTCATCCAAGCTTAGTTGGAGGGCTTCATAATTGATATAAGAACAAAAGTGCATCTTGTCATTTTAATCAAATTATATTTGAATTTAATAAATGATGCATAGGATAAAGATGATTGGATCGCCAAGTAGATTAAATACTAACTTGGAGAGAAATACTTGTTTAGGTAAAGTTTAGGGTGAAAATTTTTAAACTGCAAAGCAGCATCCTCATTCGTATATTTGCATTTTAAAGAGTTACAGACTATAGGTTTGAAGTGGGATTTTGATGTATTATTTATATTTAGTGCAATAAGGTGTTTAAAATATAAGCTTCTAAGTTAACTTAGAGAAGAGTGAATAGCTAATAAGTACAATGGGTAAATTAGAAATATTTTTTATTCATACGTATTTTGAGATTTAATCTTATAAATTAGTTTATGAGTTAGAGCAGGTTTAGAAGATAAAATCTTAAATTTATTATATATGAATTATTCATATATCATGCTCTAATCAAATTAGAATAATGGGTTAATATAAGCATGTAATTTGGTTTAAAAAATTATGTGATTCCTTTAATATAAAAGTGTTTGGATTATTACCAAAGAAAGATGCAGCCTTTATTCACATATTATGTTAACAATAACTCAAATGATTTGTTGCATACCTTACGCATTGAACTTAGCAAAATTACTGACTTATGATTCACGATTTTTGAAAAAGAAGACTGATGAGTAGGCTTGCATGTGAGTTTTTTACTTTGTGATATGCGACTCTTACTTGCTGAGGACTAATTTTACCAGCATTAATTCATATATGTTAACAACAACTCAAATGATTTGTTGCATTCCTTGCGCATTGAACTCGGCAAAATTTACTGATTTATGAAACATGAATTTTAAAAAAGAAGACTGCTGAGTAGGCTTGCATATGAGTTTTTCACTTTGTGATATGTGAGTCTTACTCGTTGAGGACGAATTATACCCATTCTCCTTTATGGAAACTCCAGTGGCATTCCTGTAGGATATGTTCCTAATCTTTATATGTTATTTCATGCGTAGGTTATTATTTGATAATTTTCACACTTACATAATTGCATGTACATATTAGTAAAGCAAATTACAATCGTGCATGAATTTTGTTGACCCATTATTTTGTATATTGTTGCATTTTGGCATGGCACTAGTTCTCAAGTATCCAATATCAATGTGATGTAATTGAATTGATTGCTTATCAATTTGATTATGACGTAAATGTGTGCCTTCATTGTAGCATTGTATTCACGGCAACTCATACATTTCTAATTATATTGAAATGTTTGAAGCATATGATCGTTAACACTACCACTATCAGGTCCGAGACCACAAATGCGAAAAGTAAAGAGTTGCGTTAGGTAGTCAACAACCAGTATAAAAATTTGTCCAAAAATCATAACATGAATCATTTAAATCATTATGTAAATGTTGGGCATCCTCTAGAAGCAACACGTTGTCTGACCTAAATATAGTGAAAAGTATGCAGGGATCTCTATACTTCAGGATTCTAAGATTTGAGATGTTCATAAAAAAGTTAATTCTAAATGGAATAAATTAACAAACACTATTAAATAAGTGACTAAAGATGTACTTTGAGATTCAAAATAAAAATTTTTTATAAATAAAAATAGTTGACAGTGGAATAATAATATGCAAGAAAAAATAAAATATAAGAAGTTGTGTTATAAAAACTGGTTTGAACGTAAAAGCCTAGAGAACTGAGAAAAGTATAAGATAGCCCGTAGATAGTCTAAAGGTCTGTTTAGGGCAGCTGCAACTTATTAAAAAACTGTTGCGGGGAAGCTGTGTATCATATTTGTTTTGTGCCAGCAGTTATTTATGATAAAAAAAATCTTCTGCCCCTATATTATTATGTTGTTTATAACTGAATCAGTCTTAGTTGCATATTTCATGCATAAAAATAGAAATCTAATTTGAATATCACAACCAACACACTACCACAACACATCAATAACACCAACACACCACCACCACCACATCAATAACACCAACACACCACCACCACCACATCATCACAACCAACAAACTATCAGCCTACCACCACCACCATCATAACACATTAACCATCTATACACAACCACATCATCAACACCAACACACTACCATCATATCATCACAACCAATACACACCCATCAACACACCATCACCCCCACCACACCAAGAAACCACCACCACCACACCATCAACACACCACAACCACCACACTAACACACCATAATGTGCAATCCATCCGAGAAAGAGGGTCAACCACCAAGAGCAACCCAACTGAGAGATGGAGCAACAAAACCAAAATTTCAGTGGGCATACACAGAGGCCACAAACCACAATGAGCAACCTATCTGATATGTCACAAAAAAGAGCAAATCACTAATAGTAACCTGCAAAGAGCAACCTACAAAGGTCACAGGAAAAATAAGTGCAAATTCTAAGTCCATTCCTTCTAGACGCCACAAACCGCTAAAAGCAAGCCACAAACCATATTGAACCAAAAACCGAATAGAGCAAAGATTACAAACAAAAATTCGAAATCCCATCCTTCTAAGAGAGAAATATGAGTTCTCCGTAGACCAAAGCCACAAATCGCAAAGAGAAAGCCACATGCGGCAATGAACCTCAAACCGCAAAGAGCATACAAAATAACAGCAAAGAGAAGGGGTACCAGAGTAGGATGGAGAGCAGGGGAACCAAACGGAGCCGAAGATTGGAGAGAAGCGAGAAAAAGGCAATCACGTGCCACCGGAGCCGAAGATCAGAGAGAAGGGAGAGAGGAGAAGATATCTAGGGCAAAGAAGAGAGATAGGAGAACAGGGCAATCTTGCGATAGAGTTCAAACTGTGACGAGAGGAGGGCAGCCAGGTAATAAAATCACAAAAAAATGTGAACTGCAGGTTCAAACCCGCAGTCCGTGCTTAAGGGCGCGATGACTAAACCGCTACCAAGCCGCTACAACCAAATAAGATTTTCTACGTTCACCGCGCCGCAACAAATAAGCTGCCCTAAATGAGTTCTAAGAAAATAGTTTGTGACGCTAAAAATTATGATCTTAATAATTTTTATAATATATTTAGATATTAAGAAGGATGATAAACTAACTAAACAAAGATGAAAAAAAAATTAAATATTTAATTCAAGTAAAATGTATTAAAGATGGAGATCAAAAAGTAAGTTTCTTAGAAGAATTTATTCAACATAGGTGAATGAGTTATTTGATAAACTTTTCAAAGAAGTTTATGAAAATACGATCAACATTAGTGATCTTAATATCGTTAATAATAGCAAAAAAATTATTTTTATCGTCGCATTAGTAAAAAAGAAAGTAGAGTTTAAAGAAAATTAATGGTGGAAAACTAGTATGATCTGATGATATCCTAATTGAAGTATGGAAATATCTATAAGATTTGGGAGTTTATTGGCTTACTAAACTCTTTAATATTATTTTAAAAACTAAAAAGATTCCTGAGAAACTGAGGTAGAGTAATTTGGTCCCCATTTTAAAAGTAAAGGGAATGCACAAAAGTGCGTAAATCATAGAAGAATTAAGTTAATGTGTCAGACTTTAAATTTATGAGAGAGGGTAATTGAACATAGGTTAAAATGTGATACAAAGATTTATCATAACAGTTTGAATTTATGTCGAGCAATTCTACTATAGAAACTATACATTTATTCATATGTTTGATGGAGAAGTACGAAAAGAGTAAGGAGGATCTACATATGATTTTTATTTATTTAGAAAAAACCTACGATAAGATTCCAAGAGAAGTTCTTTGGAGAGTTCTAGAAAAGAAAAGTGTTGATATACCTTATATTCAATTTATTAAAGATATGTATTCTACAGTCATTAACTGTGTTCAAATAGAAGGAGGATTTACCAGGTATTTTCCTATTTAAGTTGAGTTATAACAAGGAACGACATTAAGCCCATATCTTTTTGCTTTAGTTATGGATACTCTTAATAGAAATTTATAGAATGATGTACCTTGGTGTATGCTTTTCGTTGATGATAGCATTCTTTTGGATAAGACTGGAGAAATTGTTAAGGAAAAACTTGAATTAAGGAGGTCTGCATTACAATTTAAAGGCTTTCGTTTGAGTAAATCTAAAACTGAATACATAAAATGTAATTTTAATAAGAGTTCTAGCGGTAGAGTCGTAACTATGGGTGATCAAATCATTAAAAGATGTGGATGTTTTAGATATCTCAGGTCGATTGTTCAAAGTTGAACATTCCAATTTACATACGTACCACCAAATTTCATTTATTTACATATCTAACACCTAAACTCTATATTTTTACATTTATACCACCAAAATCATCCATATCAAATAAAACATATCATTAGTTTAACTTTTAAAAATTGAAATACATGTTTTCATGCATGGATGAAATTATATGTTAAAATTGAATTTTAGGTGTTAGATATTTAAATACATAGGAGTTGAATGGTATGTAAATCTTATGTATTGTCATTTTTAAATATGTTTATGATTTATTAGATCATTCAGTTGAACATTCAGTTCAACCTCGATTCAACCTTTGAACTTGGAACGTCTCCTTCTAGCAGTTCAATGGCTGGTCTAGTGTCAGAATCTTGAATATGACACTCAATAGGACACAATGGAGAAAAGGATTCATACAGCTGACCCCACTTAGTGGGATAAAGGATTCTTTTTGTTGCTATTGTTGTTGATAATAATATGATCATTGGTTGTGTTCTTCTGACTGGTATTTTATAGAATAGCTTGGAAGCAAGCTTGAAATTCAACATGACAACTTTTTAGAGAGAAGTCAATGAATTTTTAATTATCTGAAAGCCATCCTTTAGATTCAAGCTTCTGACTACGATGAGAGACAATTATTACAAGATATCATTGATTGATGTTTATTGTTATTTTAGCAATTAGTTGGTAGTCATTTTTCACATTTTTATCTTGATTCTACAAAATAATTATCATTGCATGATAGTTGATATCTTGTATATTTTGTTACATAAGATTATTCTAATTGATGCAATAGTTATAATAGTTGTGATATGATATCTTTATAATTAAGCAAGTAGGTTTCAACTACTCAGTTTTTTGTTCTTACAAGCTCGCACATGTTTATCTTGTGATTATTGTGTTATTAGTTGTGCATTACTGAACTCGATGTTTCTAAATTCACGCTTCAGGAATTATGGGAAAGTGATTAATGTAATATAATTATAAAGTTCATCAAATAATTGTCTTATCGGTCTAATTGGATGAATTTTTGTATGATGGATGGTAAGTTTCAATTATACCTTTGTGACTAAATTGATAGGTGTTAATGAATTTAGATACTCTAATCATTTATATAGATAACTATGTAATTGATGGCACGTAATGTTTTTATTGGAATAATTATAAATTTATTTGCTCATCCAGGTCTATTGATATGTCATAAAAATCATCTAGGCCAAATAGGCGGTTAGTCATAAATTTAGATATATATGAGCTAATGAATTCTAGAAAGATCATACAAGTGCTCAATATGAAGCCACCCTATACAAACATATTATAAGTTTATGTTTTGCAGGAAATATTTGTCCAAAAAACTTAAAATACATCAAAGATACTTAAGTATAAGCATCTTCTCCTGTAGATAAAAGGCCTCCTTACATGTGATCCTGATCCATAAAGCAAAAGCTAGATTGTTCAAACGAAGCATTTACCACAACTAATGTTCTAAAACTTCCAAATAGAGATACTAAAATTAAACATTATGTGAAAAGTAAATTACATCTCGTACATAGTACAGAAAGTTAGAAACAAATCATTGTCTTCTTTTTTTTTTATATCTTTTCAAGGTTCCCATGCTCATGATCTATATGTATGGCAATGGTTACATTATTTAAATAGAAAACTTACCACTGCTAACTCTTATGTTTAATTATCTGCATTCCCCTGCTAATAAAATTGTATAAATTCAAAGGATCCCATACCTTGTTCGAGAAAATAAAGAACTGCTTTTGTAGTACTCTAATGCGTTATCCATGATTCGTTGGTACTCCTTGGATCCCGGCAGGATTCCATTAAAACATCCGCTCCTCTCCAAACTCTCCTTAAAGGCATCCCACGTACTTTCCTTGCCTTCCTTTCCGGTCCTCTTCCTCTCCTGATACATCATCTCAAATCCACAAGCAATCTTCATCCCAAGTTCCGCCTCCTTATAAGCCACCGGCCCATCTTCCCTCCCTGGCATTGGGTAGCACCTCGGCGCCTGGAATCTCTGTTGCACTAGCTGCGCATACATGGCCCTCGACATCTCCACCGACACCCTAACCATCTCAATCTCTCCCTCCGCCTTTTCAGTCCTCAAGTACTTCTCCATCCTTGAAGCATGTTTCATTGAATCGACGTCCCGGTCATAAAATCCCTCCACCGCCAGAGAAATCAAGCAAGGCTCGTGCTTTAGGACCTGCGCCACTTTAAGCGGAACAGTAACTACAGCTCTGTGCATATTTTCCCTTGCTTTCTCTAGGTAACCCGAGATCTTCTTCTTCAGAATGGATTGGATAGAATTCGATGCTTTCGTGTCGGTTTCAGGGTTCCTCAAGGCTTCAAGAGAGACGGTTAGGGAGGGAGTGGATGAAGAGATACACTTAGGGACTATGTGGAGGTCGCCGGCGCGAATAAAAATGCGATTAGGGCTGGAATCGGGATTGAGCCAGCGAGGAAGGGAGAAGGCTGTCTCGATGAGAAGGAACTCGCCGTCGNATTAGGGCTGGAATCGGGATTGAGCCAGCGAGGAAGGGAGAAGGCTGTCTCGATGAGAAGGAACTCGCCGTCAGAGTCCCACACCCGGATGGAAAGCGAGGGAAATGCACGGGAGATCTCGAAGAGGAGGAAAACGATGAACCACTCGTCCTCCAGGTTGTCGCCGAAACGAGTCTTTCCGTGAAAATGAGGAATGGGAGGGGAGCCGCATAGGCGACAGGAGGTGGAGGAAGCAACGGTGGATAGGATGAACGGCTCGTGCTGCCAGATATAGGTAGAAATGAGTGGGGCAAGGATGGAATGGATGCGAAGGAGGAGGGGGCGGAGGTCGGTGGCGGCGGCATTAGGCGGGCTGGAAGACTTGATGTCGTCCGAATAGATGGAGTAGAAGACAGAGTCTTCGGGAATTTTAGGGTTCCGGCGAGGAAGTACTTGGCCGGAACTGTTCATTGCCGCCATCAGCTTGTAAACATGGAGATTTTGGGAGGGCTTGAAACGGGTCATTTATATGCGTTCCATCAACTACAATGAATATATATTTAACATTTAATTTAATTTTTTATATTTATAATGTCTAATTATATTTAACATTTAATTTAATTTTCACCGCAAATATGTATTTCGGTGGGCTTCATTTTTATTTTTTTATTTTTTCAGGATCCACCTAAATACATATTAAGGATGATGAGCGGTTGAGATCAAACACCGCATGTATTTCTGCAATTTTTCCACCACAAAATATCAAAATAATGATGAAATTGATACAATTTGAATTCAAATAAGCCTAGTACAAACACTTGAAATGTGGCCCAAAGTTTTAATATATTATTTAGAAATATAAACAATCTATAAAATTGACATGTTTATAGTGAAATCGAGCAGCTCGATGAGTGAGCTAACTACTCAACTCTTGAAGTCCCAACAGTTATCTCTAGTCATCTGAGATCACACCCGACCACTGGACCGACTACAAAAGGTCGTCGTCGACTTTTGTAGTCATCAACTACAATTTTTGTAGCATAATTATGATTATGTAGGCAAACAACTCTTAAAAAGTTGTGGTGATCAATTTTTAGGTATCGAACTCTCTAATTAATGAAAATCGTGAATTTCTGTACTCTCAATTTTTTAGTGGGTTATATTGATCGGCAAAACTTACTGTTTTTTTTCCCTTTTCAAGATTTCTTTATGTAAAAACAATTTGGATGTCTCCAACAATTTTAACCCTGCGGGCGGCTTAATATTTCCTTCTTGTTGAGAATTTTCTAGAACACAACAACTATAATGATAAAATTTTAAATGTAGATGTTACATGTATAAATATATAAAATGCAAATAAATTGCAGGTAAATATTTCTTTAATAAATTGCTATAAAAATAAAAAAGAAGCTCAAACTTAGGAATTCCATAGAAACATTAAAATTTGATGATGTACAAGTAAATATTTCCTTGATAACTTCTAATTGCTTTTAAAAATATAAAATTAATAACTTCTAATTTCTTTTAAAAATATATAAAATAAGCTCAACCTTAAGATTTCCTTCGCAGGTAACTCCAAATTTAACAGCTTTTATTTTCCGAGAGAGGCGAGCCTACGAGGCAATATGTATGAAACGAATCCACGACTTCACGATGAGAAACTACACTCTCAATCAATATATCCACCAATCCTCTTTGAGGCAATTGCATACATAGCACTAAAAGCATTGTTATGTAGAATATATGCACTCAATCTCAATTTTGAGAAAAGAATATATCATACGGCATGGAGAAATTTTTGTCATTTAGTATAGATCTCAAGACGTGACACGAATCTGAAGATAATCTTTTAGCAATAAATATTCAAGCTCACACAAAAAACCATCAAACATTTTTTGATATATATTGACAATCTCTATATGAAAAAGAATTCAAATATAACATGGGAATCAACCTCGGTTTGGGTGATGCACCGTGAGGGATAAAAATGAGCATGTCATGGTATGTGCAGCCAAATGATCAAATCGCAAGAGGAAGCAAAAGAAAGCTAGAGATCATGATTGAAAATTAACAATGTGTTTGGGGCANATGCGTTCCATCAACTACAATGAATATATATTTAACATTTAATTTAATTTTTTATATTTATAATGTCTAATTTTTCTATTACATCTACTAGATTAATACATTAATTTTTAAAAAATACTTTAATAAATAGATAAAATACAATTGGTGTGTAATAAAAATAATTTTATGATCATACAGGAATCTCAATTAAGGGTCACCACAACGAAAAATTATTTCATACACTACATGCAGAAATGCATGCGGTGTCCGATCTCCACTGTTCATCACCGAAATTATGTATTTTGGTGGGCCTCATTTTTATTTTTCTATTTTTTTAGAATCCACATAAATACATATTAAGGATGATGAGCGGTTGAGATCAAACACCGCATGCATTTCTGTAATTTTTCCACCACAAAATATCAAAATAATGATGAAATTGATACAATTTGAATTCAAATAAGCCTAGTACAAACACTTGAAATGTGGCTCAAAGTTTTAATATATTATTTAGAAATATAAACAATCTATAAAATTGACATGTTTATAGTCAAATCAAGCAGCTCAATGAGTGAGCTAACTACTCAACTCTTGAATTCCCAACGGTTATCTCTAGTCATCTGAGATCACACCCGACCACTGGACCGACTACAAAAGGTCGTCGTCGACTTTTGTAGCCATCAATAGGGCTGTCAAAAAAGCTCGTTGTTCGCGAACAGTTCGTGTTCGGTTCATCAATGAGTTCGTGTTCGATTCGTTCGATAAGTAAACGAGACAAACGCGAACAATTTTTTTTCGTTCGGTTAGTTAAACGAACCAAACACGAACAGTGATGTGTTCGTTCGTGTTCGAATCGTTATTGTTTGAAATATAAAATAATTATATATAAAAATTTTATTATATTTTAAAACATTAAATTTTATAAATTATAATATATAATAAAATAATAATAATAATATATTAATATACTATAGTAGTAATATACTAATATAGATATTGTATATTTATATAATATAAGTTATATAATTAATATATAATATTATTTTTATATATTAATATTAGGGATGTCAAACTGGCTCGTCGTTCGCGAACAGCTCGTGTTCGGTTCGTGTTCGGCTCGTTCGTTAAGAAACGAACACGAGCTTATTTCAAACAAACTAAATTTTAAACGAACCGAACACGAACACAAGCTTTGTTCGTTCGTGTTCGGTTCGTTTACACCCCTAGCCATCAACTACAATTTTTGTAGCATAATTATGATTATGTAGGCAAACAACTCTTAAAAAGTTGTGGTGATCAATTTTTAGGTATCGATCTCTCTAATTAACGAAAATCATGAATTTTTGTACTCTCAATTTTTTAGTGGGTTATATTGATCGGCAAAACTTATTGTTTTTCCCTTTCCAGGATTTCTTTATGTAAAAACAATTTGGATGCCTACAACAATTTTAACTCCAACAACACTTAATATTTCCTCTTGTTGAGAATTTTCTAGAACACAACAACTATAATGATAAAACTTTAAATGTAGATGTTACATGTATAAATATATAAAATGCAAATAAATTGCAGGTAAATATTTCATTAATAAATTGCCATAAAAATAAAAAAGAAGCTCAAACTTAGGAATTCCATAGAAACATTAAAATTTGACGATGTACAAGTAAATATTTCCTTAATAACTTCTAATTGCTTTTGAAAATATAAAATTAATAACTTCTAATTTCTTTTAAAAATATATAAAATAAGCTCAACCTTAAGATTTCCATCGCAGGTAACTCCAAATTTAACTGCTTTTATTTTCCGAGAGAGGCGAGCCTACGAGGCAATATGTATGAAACGAATCCACGGCTTCACGAAGAGAAACTACACTCTCAATCAATATATCCACCAATCTTCTTTGAGGCAATTGCATACATAGCACTAAAAGCATTGTTATGTAGAATATATGCACTCAATTTCAATTTTGAGAAAAGTATATATCATACGGCATCGAGAAATTTTTGTCATCCAATATAGATCTCGAGGCGTGACACGAAGCTCAAAATAATCTTTTAGCAATAAATATTCAAGCCCACACAAAAAACAATCAAACATTTTTTGATATATATTGACAATCTCTATATGAAAAAGAATTCAAATATAACATGGGAATCAACCTCGGTTTGAGTGATGCACCGTGAGGGATAAAAATGAGCATGCCAGGGTATGTGCAGCCAAATGATCAAATCGCAAGAGCAAGCAAAAGAAAGCTAGAGATCATGATTGAAAATTAACGATGTGTTTGGGGCAGCTTATTTAGTACGGTGACGTTTTGAAAACGCACCTGGTCTGTTTGGGTAAACTGCGTTTTGGCAACCCATGCGTTTTCAAAACGCTGAAAACAGAGTTTTCACACCGCATCTGTCTAGGTGTGATGACAGCTTTCTGGCAACAGTCTGACTTTTCCAAAAAAATAAATAATTGTAATAGTCATCGCACCTAGCTTATCAACAGATTATTTATATCAGTTTATCAGCAGTTTATTAAATAAGTTGCAGTTACCCCAAACAGATNAACTGCGTTTTGGCAACCCATGCGTTTTCAAAACGCTGAAAACAGAGTTTTCACACCGCATCTGTCTAGGTGCGATGACAGCTTTCTGACAGCAGTCTGACTTTTCCAAAAAAATAAAAAATTGTAATAGTCATCGCACCTAGCTTATCAACAGATTGCAGTTTATTAAATAAACTGCAGTTACCCCAAACAGACCCTAAATGTTTATGATTTACCGACATTTCAAACATATTTAACAAAAATAAGTTTAATTTAGTTTTTGCCTAAAATTATGATAAAAAATTTAGTATATTTTTAATTTATTTATTTGATTTATTATCAAAAAAATACATTTGTGTAAATAATAGTATTGGTGACCATATGCTTAAAACTACTTATAGGCTTCATTATTTTATGTGTTGCTAAATTTTTATTTATGTAAATTTGTCTTAATTTTACTATTTAAAAAACAATTATAATAATAAAGAGTTACTTTACTAGTATGAATTACATAGATAATTCAAAACAAGGTAAACCATATTGTACATCTTTTAATAATATATGATATATGGATGTCTGTATGCATATATTATTTACCTTAATCAACAATATAAGAACAGTGGCAACACATTAAATAATAAGGACATGATATCATATAAGTTTTCCTATGGATATCCCATAAGACTTATTGCATTGTGGCAAACTCTTCATTAGGGGTGTAAACGAGCCGAACAAGAGCGAGCCATGCTCAACANAACAGTGGCAACACATTAAATAATAAGGACATGATATCATATAAGTTTTCCTATGGATATCCCATAAGACTTGTTGCATTTTGGCAAACTCTTCATTAGGGGTGTAAACGAGCCGAACAAGAGCGAGCCATGCTCAACACGTGTTCGGCTCGTTTATATTTCGAGCTCAAAAAGTGTGTTCGTGTTCGACTCGTTTGCTTAACTGGCTGAACACGAGCTGTTCACAAACAAAGAGTCCTTTTAACTGCCCTAATCATCTAGCCATAAGACACTAATGAGCCGAACACGAGCTGTTCACGAACAAAGAGTCCTTTTAACAGCTCTAATCACGTAGTCATAAGACGACTGTTCACGAACAAAGAGTCCTTTAACAACCCTAATCATGTAGCCATAAGACATAAGACAATAGCGAACACGAGCTGTTCACGAACAAAGAGTCCTTTGAACAACCCTAATCATGTCGCCATAAAATAATAAGGGTTTGAGCGAGCTGTTCACGAACAAAGAGTCCTTTTAACAACCCTAATCATGTAACCATAAGACAATAAGGGTTTGGGCAAGATAAACATATTATTATATATTTAAAACATCATTTGAATCTAATTTAATAATTTTTATTCTATTTTCTTAATCAATATTTTAAGNTAATTATATAACTTATATTATATAAATATACAATATCTATATTAATATATTACTGATATAGTATATTAATATTATTATTTTTATTATTTTATTATATATTATAATTTATATAATTTAATTTTTTTAAATGTGATAATTTTTTACTATAATTATTTTAAATTATTTTATATTTCGAACAATAACGATTCAAACACAAACGAACGCATCATAATTATTTTAAATTATTTTATATTTCGAACAATAACGATTCGAACACGAACGAACGCACCACTGTTCATGTTTGGTTCATTTAACTAACCGAACGAAAAAAAATTATTCACGTTCGTTTCGTTTACTTATCGAACGAATCTACACGAACTCATTGACGAACTGAACAAGAACTGTTCGTGAACAACGAGCTTTTTTGACAGCCCTAGTTGAAAGTCTCTTATTAGGGAAAAAAATATTTGAAACATAATAAGATGTTAAAGTTTGTCCCAACAAATGATTTGGTCGTTAGTAGCAACACGCCAACAAATCTTCTAATACATATGATCGAAGCATAACATTTGATTACCATGGTTCATAAGTGAATGTTTTAAATACTTTGATATATTCCAAGCATTATGGTTATTTTTATGAACTATAATCCCATAACTTTTCTTTAAGATGAACGAAAGTAAGGAAAATAATATGAAGTTTTAATTCAATCTTGAAGGTTATGTAAAGCTTGTTTGTACATGATTCAAGTTAAAGTTAATGTTGTTGATGTCGAGAGTCGACAACCATCTGCTCTATCACGAATGTATTCGACTACATCAAACGTAGAATATGAATACTGCAAAAATGGAACGAAAATTATAATAAAGTCATTTACATTAGAAAATTTTGAGTAGGTTTGCTTGGTTGAATAAAAGTTAATTATGAAAGTTTATATGGGCTTATTAGCAATCATTAAAAACCACTTAAACTAGATTTATGGAAGTATTACTCATTCCTCTTTTAAATTTGCATCATTTTTTTTTTATGGAATATTCTAATTTGCTTGAATATAATATATATAAGTATAAGAAAATTGAGATTAAAATTTACATATTATGCTCAAAGTCGAATTATATAAATATTGAATTTTATTATCTTAAATTTCATCANTTAAACTAGATTTATGGAAGTATTACTCATTCCTCTTTTAAATTTGCATCATTTTTTTTTTATGGAATATTCCAATTTGTTTGAATATAATATATATAAGTATAAGAAAATTGAGATTAAAATTTACATATTATACTCAAAGTCGAATTATATAAATATTGAATTTTATTATCTTAAATTTCATCGATTTCTTAAATTTTATGAGTTACAAATAGATAAAATATTGATAATTTTAAAGTTGATCATTTGAGATTTAAAATTCTACTTATCATCACCATTACAGGAGATATACTCATATTTGATCTCTCCTAACTTGACTTCGCAATTTGACACAATGAATCGTATTGAAATGGTCAAATTATGATTAAGTGTGCGTTTGGGGCAGTTTGTGTGTTTCAGGATAAACAACTTATTCTGAAACGGGCCTGCGAGTCGACCGCGGGAGTCAACCCGCAGCCTGAGTTTAGTGTAAAAATGAAACTGTGTTTTCGGATAACCAGACAAAAAGCGCGATCCAAACGGCACCGCGGTGTTTTCAAAAACGCCCTCGCACTACTTATATGCTGCCCCAAACAGGCCCTATCTTCGGCTTCTCTCGCTATTTAAAAGCTAATGCTTCTAATTGGCAATGAATCGATGGGAACGGAGAGGCAATGTCGCCACGCGTCCCTCGCACTGCCCCTTGACGTGTCGTGCTCTTGTTGTGCGGGCGTAATCGGAGAGCACATAATGGATTTTGTAAGAAAAAAATTAATTGAATTTACATTGATAATTAAAATTTTTATTTTATTTGCTTAAGCCTGAAGTGTATAAATTATATCAAATATATATTTTTTATTTTATACAAATGAATGTTGATATTACTTTTTGATGTAAATTAAATATTACCAAGTTAATATTAAAATTTCTGTATTAAATATATAATATTTTAAAATTCAGTTATATGTATGTAAATCCCAAAAAAAAGTTATGGTTGGCTTTGGAAATTAATTGTGCAGATAGGGTTGTCAAAAAAGCTCGATGTTTGCGAACAGCTCGTGTTCTGCTCGTTAAGTAGCTCGTGTTTGACAAGTTCGTTAAGTAAACAAGTCAAACACGAACAAATTTTTAAAGCTCGAATTATAAACGAGCCGAACACGAACAGTTCTTTGTTCGCTCGTGTTCGGCTCGTTTTAGCTCGAAATAAAAAATAATATAATTATTTATATAAAAATATATTAACTATATTATTTATATAATAATATCTTATATATATTTATATTTAAGTTTAAATAGTAATTATTATTGTGGTAATGTGGTTATGCACCNTTAGCTCGAAATAAAAAATAATATAATTATTTATATAAAAATATATTAACTATATTATTTATATAATAATATATTATATATATTTATATTTAAGTTTAAATAGTAATTACTGTTGTGGTAATGTGGTTATGCGCATTGTTTTGCATACATTTGGTTCAGGTTCGAATACAACAGTACATCAATTTTTTCAATTTAATTTTAATAAGTCAATTTCGAGTCGAATACGAGCCGAACACAAACAGGAATATTTAAATCGAGCTGAACATGAACACGTTGTTCACGAGCCATATTCGAACACGAACAATTTCGAACGAGCCGAACACGAGCCAAGCCTGAGCTCGCTCAAGCTCGGCTTGTTTACAGCTCTATGTGCGGAGATATATTTATTAAAATTTAAATAAAAAAATTAAAAAAAGTATAATAAGTGTAACATAAAATTGATTGATTATTTTTACATTACNGCTCAAGCTCGGCTTGTTTACAGCTCTATGTGCGGAGATATATTTATTAAAATTTAAATAAAAAAATTAAAATAAGTATAATAAGTGTAACATAAAATTGATTGATTATATTTACATTATATTATTTTAAAAATAAATTTAAGAACTTTTAATTCATTCTTATTAAACTTTGATTACAATATTTTAACCTAAATAATTATCTCTTGTGATATTATGAAAAAAAATGTAAAATGTATTTTAAAAAAATGATTAAAAATATTTTTTTTTAATTTTTTATTCATTGAAAAAACAAATCAAATCAAGGAGGGAGGAGGGAGGAGGGAGGAGGGAGGAGGTGATTTGGTGTCATAAACTTTGAAGATGATCAATATGATGGGCATGGCCTTCAACTTGAATTATATAAGATCTAAATTTCTTTAGTTTGTTTAATGTATATAATGTATATTTGGGATAGTTGTATGTTTGCTCTTTGTTTTAGGTCGTCATCATAGTTTCATATGGAGAATTGCTTTCTCACTATTTTTGAGAAATTTATATGGTTGGATGATGTGTTGTTTTTAACCTAACATGTTAAAATATGATGGTTGTGATAAAACTGTTGTCTATTTTTTTTAGATAAATGTATATACATATTTATAATTCCCACTACAGCTTTATAAGTAGTTGATTTCTCTACCACAATTTTACAATCACTTTTTGTAAAAAGCTACAATCACCCAAAACAAAAAACCCTTAATAAGCTATTAACATAATTTAGAATTTTTAATATTATAATATCTAAGAAAGTTAAAAATTATATTAAATAATGCTAAGCAGTATTTTGAAACTTAGACTGAACATTGAAGTAAAAATAGTGGTTCAATGTTCAATAAATTAAGGGTGTGTTTGGGGTGGCGGTGTGGTGTCGCACCGTAGTTTTTCTTGTTTGGTAAAATCACTTTTTGCCCTTGTTCTCAAAAAGTTGCATGCAAAAAACGTGTCTTCTCATCATAGTTGGCTACCCGCGGTGGATGCTAGAGAGTCAAGGCCTGACTTAAAAAAAAAAATGTAATAGTCACCATAGTTTTTTTTTAAACCATAGTTTTTTTTTAAACAACAGCTTATTCTTCAGGAGTTTCGCGACTGTTTCTTTACACAACTACAGTTGCTCCAAACGGACCGGAAGTTGAACCTCATAATATAATCCATATCAAGCCTATTTAACAATGATCCAATGCTAATATTCTCGCCAATTAAGAATATAATATTCTTATTCATACGACTTCACTTCTAATTTTTTTTAAATAAAACTCCAAAATAAATGTTAGGACATTATATTTAAAGTATAGTTACTTTAAAGTTATGGGAGAGGTTAATTAAACATAGGTTAAGACGTATTACAAAGATTTCTCATAATCAATTTGGATTTATGCCGGGCAACTCTACTATGGAAGCTATACATTTATTGAGAGGTTTGATTTGATGGAGAAGTTCAGAAATAATAATGAGAATTTACATTTGATTTTTATATATTTAGAAAAGCTTACGATAAGTTTCCAGGAGATATCCTTTGGAGAGCTATTGAGAAGAAAGTGTCGATATGAATAAAATTTAAGTCATTAAAGACATGTATACTAAAGTTGTTACTTATGTTCGAATTGAAGGAGGACTGACCAAGTATTTTACTATTTCTGTTGGATTACATCAGGGATCGACTTTAAGCCCATATCTTTTTGCTCTAGTTATGGATGGTCTTACCGGACATCTATAGGAGGATGTACCTTGGTTTATGCTTTTTGCTGATGATATCCTTCTCATGGATAAGACGAGAGAAAAAGCCCAGGAAAAACTTGANTGCCACCAAATTCCTATTTATTTACATATCCAACAATTAAATTTTATTTTTTACATAAACAATTCAACAATTTTAACTTTAGAAAGTGAAGTACACCTTTCACGGTAAGGCGGCATATATGTAAAAAATTAAAATTTAGGTGTTCGAGATGTAAATAAATAGGAATTGAGTGGTATGCATGCAAATCTTCCTTCAACATAATAACTTGAATGGACAGGTCTTGTTGGTTCCATGAGCGTTATTTAAACGCCCAATACTCTCGAGCAAGCTCAAGACCAAGTCGCCATGAATATAATATTTACCAATGACATAATTTACATAATAAAAAGATTAGATCGAATGAAATATTTTTAATTTATAAGCCAATAAACTAAAGTCAAGACAGTCAATGTGACCAGTTCAATTCTTTCGAAGTTGGAAGTCTGATTCTGAAGTCAAAGTAATAGCATCTTTAGTTTGAATTACAAAGTATTCCTCAACTAATGTAATGATGCAAACGCATGGACTATTTCAAAGTCATTTTTTTCTTAATCTTCTATTTGTCAAGATTGATTTTTTTTATGTGATTCACAAAGCTAAGGCATTTATAAAATACAAAATTTTAGCTCAAAATCGCTCCAAAATTGACTAAATTAGTGCTCGTAGGGTCCTATAATGTTTGCGAGTCGAAACAACCTCGGAGGAAGCTGTGCATATTTTCCATGTCCAAATTATATGTTCTTCTGATGATTTTTCCCCCANTTCAATTCTTTCGAAGTTGGAAGTCTGATTCTGAAGTCAAAGTAATAGCATCTTTAGTTTGAATTACAAAGTGAACTAATGTAATGATGCAAACGCATGGACTATTTCAAAGTCATTTTTTTCTTAATCTTCTATTTGTCAAGATTGATTTTTTTTATGTGATTCACAAAGCTAAGGCATTTATAAAATACAAAATTTTAGCTCAAAATCGCTCCAAAATTGACTAAATTAGTGCTCGTAGGGTCAATACAGGCTCGGAGGAACCTGTGCATATTTTCCATGTCCAAATTATATGTTCTTCTGATGATCTTTCCCCCGAAAAGAGGCGGAGAGAAAGATCTAACAAAGTCAGAACGATCCCTTGAGTTACAGTGTGAGATCTCTCCTAAAAGGTCTGGATGAGAGCAAGAGTCGATTGATAGATGGTTATGATTGATTGCTTGCCTCCCTCTCCTCTTTTTATGCATGTTTTAGGAAAAATATTAAATATGAGATATTGTTCTGAAGTTCGTCCATCGTGTTTCAATGCAGAGACAGCGGCGTGGATGTCAAGCTGCTTAGAAACGATGATGTGATATATGTCAATATGTGATATTGCTCTTCNATATTAAATATGAGATATTGTTCTGAAGTTCGTCCATCGTGTTTCAATGCAGAGACAGCGGCGTGGATGTCAGACTGCTTAGAAACGATGATGTGATATATGTCAATATGTGATGTTGCTCTTGATTTTCTTTGTTCCGTTAATTCCGAATATCATTAACGAGGCGAGTTTGAGGGATAAGTGCGATCGATTAGTCCACTGTGTGAGTCTATCAGGTCAGACTGTCATATGAGTTTGGCAAGTTAGCTTGGTAACTGACATAGGTCATCTGTTGTGAGGGCGAGGAAAGTCAATAAGTGCCCTATCTTCTGAACTAATAAACTCATGCGAGACTCATTCCTTGGCCCAGGTGATTGGTTTTTGGTATACAATTAATGATAATACTGTAATATTAATATACTATAATCCACTTTAGATCTTCATAATGCTATCAACCGTTCATTTTTTTTTGATTTTTTTTTAATCTTGAAATTTAAAGAAATGATTCTATAATATTATATTTTCATTAATTAAAAGTTAATTTTTATTAAACTCTTCCATATCAAATAATATATTATTATGTCTCTAAATTTAAATATTTAATAATAATAATATAATATTAATTATATTTTTTATTTAATAACATAGTTAGATTCATGTCTGTTGACTGCGAACCAAAATCAAACGCAAGAATTTCTAAGTAAATTACGAGGAAGCTGCTGACATGCATGACTTCCATGGTGGAAAAATTTTGCGTTTTGTCAAACAGTACAAGGCAGTTTGAAAACACATGCATGTAACGGTCAATTTATTTTAGTTGGTAGAAAAATAAAGTATATTTAAAAANTGTTCATGTTTGGTTCATTTAACTAACCGAACGAAAAAAATTTATTCACGTTCGTTTCGTTTACTTATCGAAAGAATCTAACAAGAACTCATTGACGAACTGAACAAGAACTGTTCGTGAACAACGAGCTTTTTTGACAGCCCTAGTTGAAAGTCTCTTATTAGGGAAAAAAAATATTTGAAACATAATAAGATGTTAAAGTGTGTCCCAACAAATGATTTGGTCGTTAGTAGGAACACGCCAACAAATCTTCTAATACATATGATCGAAGCATAACATTTGATTACCATGGTTCATAAGTGAATGTTTTAAATACTTTGATATATTCCAAGCATTATGGTTATTTTTATGAACTATAATCTCAAACTTTTTCTTTAAGATGAACGAAAGTAAGGAATATAATATGAAGTTTTAATTCAATCTTGAAGGTTATGTAAAGCTTGTTTGTACATGATTCAAATTAAAGTTAATGTTGTTGATGTCGAGAGTCGAACGTATTCGAACTACATCAAACGTAGAATATGAATACTGCAAAAATGGAACGAAAATTATAATAAAGTCATTTACATTAGAAAATTTTGAGTAGGTTTGCTTGGTTGAATAAAAGTTAATTATGAAAGTTTATATGGGCTTATTAGCAATCATTAAAAACCACTTAAACTAGATTTATGGAAGTATTACTCATTCCTCTTTTAAATTTGCATCATTTTTTTTTT